>JAQHUG010000028.1:3271973-3285525 GCA_028555095.1 Dicrostonyx torquatus | reverse complement strand
CAATGTAACTATGGGGAAAAGTCAGTCTTTAACATTCTCTGGGTACCTAGAAGAGTCCAGAACATCAGCTCAAAAAAGTGTCTTTCATGCCAACCTTGAGTTTTTTTGTTAGATTGTTTTCAGATCTTGGAGAGGTCATTGTCAGCCCAGTGGAGGAAAAATGCATCTGAGACATCCGAACCATCACAGACAGTGTGACATAAAACACATTATTGCTCCTAATATTACCAGAAGCAACATACATCAACTGTTACCAACAAGACTGTGTGAACATGAGCTCAGGAAAGAAAACAGCAGTAGACATGCTGATGGACAGGAGAAAGCCATGAAACGTCAACACCTCACAAATCACTACAGGCAGCTAATGAATTGAGAGAGCGGGAGAAATAGTCTCCTTAGTAAAATGAATTCCAATTTGTTATCCAGTGCCAAGTGGTCAGTCCTGAAGTCATATATCCAGGTAACATTTTGTAGACTTAGCAGGTTGTATTTAGAATACAAATGAGCACACGTAAGCACTGATGCATTGTACAACTGCTAGTGGAAAAAAAGCAAGTAAATTTCAAATAGAGGAATTATAAGAGAGTGTTTTGGAGGGAGGAGAGGGAAATGAGAAATAAGAAATAATATGTACTCTCATGAAAAAGTTTAAAAAATGAAACTTCAATTTTTTTTTGTTTTTTCTTAATAGGCAGTTAATTATGCTAGCTTTTCTTATATGGTATACCCTTGAAATATTCAATATAATTGCAGAGATTTTAATTTTCAATAAATAATAAGTAGGTACAGTGTCTCATATTATTAAAATTTTCTAGTGGAATAGGATTGGAATTCTGTAGGACAGTGTATGCTTACCATATGTGTGATATGATTCCTTCATGAAGTACTTGCACACACACATACACACCAGCATGCATACCTACACACATACACATATAAGCGCACACACACATACACATACATACTCACACATGCTCTCACACAAGAGTTTGACAATGTTATTCTGATGTTTTTAGTATAATAAATGCTGTTATAAATAATGATATACAAACATTATTTTATACATGTGAGTACAATCAAAGGATTACTTAAAGATGTGCAGAATCAAAATGAAAACTCACTTTCAATTCCACAGACACCAGCACATACAGTCATTGATTCTTTTCTACCATTTCTCATTGTCAAAAGCAATCTTTCAAAGTGCTTCTTTTTTCAAAACAGAAAGTGCTGTCAGATTGTGGAAGTCAGCTACTCAAATGCATGAGAAATTACTTTCCCCTGTTTTAACATAAGGGAGAATAAGTAGCTACTCATGTATTTTACCTCTGTTTATATAATAACTATATATATGTATATGACATTTGTACTAATAATATACTCTTTTGTTAAAAGCTGTATAGTAGGATCAAACATTTATGCTAAAAATTTTTTAAAATTTACTTGGTTGTTCTTTGTTTTTGTCTGTGTTAGAAAATTATCCTGTGTCAGAACTTTACAAAGTGAAATACATTAACATTTTATTTCTGCTTTTAGAAGTTACTAGGAATAGCTATCTTACTTAACATGAATATAATTTTGATAGAACATGATTTAAATATTTCACACAGAATTTTGCATAAAACTTTGACAGTCTGCATAAATACCTCAGTTGTAGAACATTTGCCTTATATGGAAAACTATCTGAGATGATACCTTGCACCACACATACACTCACAATATAAACCCATATCTATACATATACACATATACATACACAAACACACACATACATTCACAAACATACATACTATACACATATATGCATACCCATATAAACACACACCAAAAATGTTTTTAAATTGCTTACTTTCTAAATATATTTAATTTACCTTAAGTATTAATTATGTGTATATGTATCACCATATATACATCATATATATCTTGAGATTTAATCTTCACTCTATCAAATTTGTTTAAGTGTGTGGGTCAACATTTTGAAACTCCTCAGCTCTAGAAGGCTGTTTGTCTAGTCATTTCTTAGTATATTTATCATTTATTAGAATTTTAATATGCATCATACATCCAGTTTAAGTTTCCAACTATATGATTGTTATCAATTTGTTTAATATAATTAACGAGCATTTTTAAACATTCTGTTGACGAAACCATTTCCATGCCTATCTTCCTCTGGAAACCGCCTGTTTCCTATGCTAACTCACAACCCGTCCCCTCAGTTATGAGTTTTCAGTCTGATCTTAGAAGCTCTTTTTGTGGTTGGAATGCAACCGGCTGTTCGGGGAGTATTTGGTAAATGTGACTATCTCAAGTTATTTATTATTTAGTCTATTATTTCTTTTCCCCATGATATCAGATGATTTATTTGTCAATGTAATACATTGTTCTGAGGGTTTTTGTTTGTTTCGTTTTCCCTCTTTATTTCCAGGAATGATAGATTGCAAATATTATCAAACGGTTTCCCATCATTAGTAGAAAAGTGAAACCTCATTTCTTAATCTTTTGATCTGAATTTACTAAAATTTGGTGATGAAAGCCAATGTGTCAACTGTGACCCTTCCAGGAGTGGACAGAAGCACTGGGCATTAGTAGCTATCTTCTTTTTGCTCTATGAGTCTGTGCAAGACAAGAGTCACTAGCTAGTTGATAACATGTGTCAACACCCTTCATGTTGGCTCAAACTCCAGACATTTGTCAGCCGTTCTGAAAAGACAAAGGCCTCACTGGTCAACTCATTTCTAATGTGTGATCATGCCCACATGAGACCATTTTTTCCCTGACCCACAAAATTATTGCTATGTTAATAGTAAGAATTTGAGATTTGTGCTACACAGCCATATTAAATTATTTTTATCCAATTATACAGGAAATAATTAATAATTTGCTCCCCGATAATTTTCATTTTATTTACATTATATTCATTTAAAATCTATCCTTGTATAGCGATGTGTGCAGTTCTTACTTATTTTTTTGGCTGACTAACCATCTTAATATTAATTATTTTAATACAGTATTAACCCTATTTATGTGTTTTGATGAAAACTCTGTTTTAGTATAAAAACCCTAAATTGGGAACTTTCTAAAGTTTTTCTTGTTTTTTTCCTGGACTACATTCTTATGAACAGCACCTATGCATTTACATAAATATCAAAATATGTTTTGATATCTAGAAGGACTTACTCTCTTAGTATTGAATGTTTTAAGCGTGTTCCTATGTTTGTTTTGCATTTCATCTGCTAAATAAGCTGAATATGTTGTTTAGATACAGGAAACCAGCTGTCTTTCCTGTAAATACATAATATCAACGTGCATAGGAACAACTAATGTTGGAACCATTTGGAGTCATGGCCTCCAGATGCTCTTCCCTCTTAGAGATTTTTACCTCTGATTTGAGTTACTGAAAGCAGTGTCAAAGTTGTTAACCAGCTCGGCTTCACGAGCATATGTTGCCTTGCCTTGAGGATCAGAGGATAAGGTTTTCACCTGTTGCCCCACCTGACTTTTGGGTATTTGAGCCTCCATGGTGCTACTGAATAAGGGACTTCTTACCAGTGACTAGAGGTCCATGTCTCTGTCTCTCTGTCTGTCTGTCTGTGTATGTTTCAACCTCCAGCCCCTTGCTCAAAGCAGCTCGGTAACTGTATGGTAGCACATACACCGCAAAAGGGCTTTGTGCTCAACAGTTATTATGTCTTTGTATGGAAGAAAATGAACTGCATAAGGTTCCTTTAACAGATAAAAGATTTAAAAATGTAGTATTTCCAATGTTGCTTGATCATTTATTCTGTTTCTTTTATTACCACACTCTTATCTTTCTTTATCTAGAGACTGAATATACATAAAAGAAACAAAATAATATTTTTAAAGAAGATGTGAATATAATAAAAGAATGAAAAGTTAAAACAAACCATGAGCAATACTGAGGCAACAATTTTTCTAAGTCATCTCTTACTTAACCTGCAACCATTGTGTTAAAATAAATGCCATACATGTTATTGGGAATTTCAATGAATTCAGTGATGCCTTGGAATATAAGCTTTATATTTTATATTTTCTCTCAATGAAGGAGACCAATATGTTACAGGATATAATGTTTTCTTTAAAGATTTCCAGCCCCAACTGGTTCTTCCCATTATTCTGTGATCGTATAGCGAGGAGGTTATTAGTCAGAATGAATGACTTTGCAATAATAGTTTAGAATATATATTCTGCTCTAGTAAGCCTGGATATAAACACTTTTATTTCACACCAGATGGTATAGACTTAGCCCCACGACAATAATTATAGATACATTTTGTATCATTATGGGAAAGCAAACAAGTATTAAACAGCTTCTATAATACATTTGTGAAAACGCAGAAGCATTTCTTTGCTAATGTGTCAGAGATTACACACTGAGTTTATTGCCACTAACAATAAAGTTCTGGACTGAAAGGGCTCTGTAATGTGACAATGCACACGAGAATTACATCATCCATCAATCATGTTTATTGATGGGTTTGAGCAATTCTGCTTTAGGCGGTTTTGAGTAACATGTTTCTGTAGACCTTTTACTTTTGCTTCATTGAGATGCCCAATATCTCCTCTGATAACTAGGGGTTTCAAATGAATGATCAATAACAAACCATATAAAAGAATATCCTAACAGAATTCAGTACCATAATTTTATGAAATATCAACATATCAGGAATATAAAACAATCACATGAAAATAATTTACACCAGACTAAATTTTTAAAACATGCTTTTACTGAAATAGAGTGTTACACCCCACTTCTATGTCGAGCACTTCCCTCATATCATCATTTGCCTCAGGTTCTCAAGTTGATAAGATTTTTGTTTTGAATATTTTTTTGTAAAACAAATATGTTTGTATACATGCTTGTGCATATAAATATGTATGTGTATATATACAATGAGTCTATATCTATCTATATACCTATCATCATGTACATATCTATCTGTCTATATCTATCTGTAATCCATCTATTAATCTAGCTATCAATATATATGTGCTGTCTATTTTTGTTGGTGATGTTTGCTTTATGACTGATCACTCAGGATTGGACAATCAATACTGATGGTCATTCCTGGCAGAGACTAGTTCTCCATCTCTCAGAGTCATCAGTTGTCTGTAGTATGTTGTCTAGTTATGGGTCTGTGCTAATTATCTAAAGTTCCATTTTGTGAGGTGCATTACCATTGTCCTTACTTTAATCTTGTATACGAGCTACTTATAGGAGAGGCAGATTCTTGAATAAATTACTAGCATTTAGGTTTTTACAATATTTTTCCCATCCTATGCTATGCTCCCTGAGCATAGATGTAAAGACTGTGGTGGACATAAATCTATTAGTACTGAGATCCCGTCCAGTTATCAACAGTTGATCTCCGAATTGTTTCCAGTTATATTCTGTGATGCTTTCAATATTCCTTTATTCTGTAGTGAGGGTCTTCTTTGATGAAGATTGTTGTATCCAATTATCTCCACTATGAGGATAAAATTTAGATTGTCGGAAAGAATTATGTTGGTCGTGTGAAGAGGCAGTAGTAGATCATTTTCTCAGGTCCAGGACATCACTATCATGAGAAAACTTTCCAGCTTTCAGTTTAGTTAAATGAGATCTCAGTCTAGTTGAATGAGATTTCATTTCAATCAGAATGCTGTTGGTTGCCACTGGCATGTGAGAGCCTCTTCTTACATATTTATGCATATCATAACAACTGGTTATCATATTACCTGAAATATTTTGCAGCTTGGTATTGCTGTTTAATTGTGTTCCTCCATTGGTAACTTGCATAGTATTTACTGGACTCATCCAAGCCAGACTGGAAAAAAGTCTTGCAGATCTAATTTAGCTCAAATCATTCAAGTCCTATGTTTTAAGTCTTATTGTGTTTTCAAAAATAGGGAATCACTCTCAACCCCTGAGGGACAATTAAAGGCTACATCGGTAAACTATATTATTTTCGTAGTCATTTGGAATACTCTGACCAATCTCTCCTTTGATAAATACAGTGGTTCACACAATTAATATTTGAAGAATTTGTTATTAAAGTAACAATGTGAACCAGCTTTAAAGTAGAACATCTTGCATGCACTCAAAGAATATTCTTCCTTCTCCTTGCTCCTATCTTCTTCCATCCCTCTGTCTTCTCTGTCTTTCAAACCCATTTGCATGTGTGCAAATATCACACACACACACACACACACACGCAACACAAATAATAAAAACTCAGAGACAGAAACTGGGGTTCAACCCAAAAACCAGAAAGGCAAAGCAGCCAAGACACTGGAGGAAATCTTCCCTTTACAAAGGGGCCTGCAACTCCCTGGGACTGGGATTAAAGTTGTGAGCCGCCAGCCCCTGGATTTGTTGTTTCTGCACTGATCTTGTGTAGCTCAGGGTGGCCTTGCAGTCACAAAGATCCATTTGACTCTGTCTGCCAAATCTCTGGATTAAAGGTGTTTGTCTACTAACAGTAGTAGTAACATCTACTGTCTTTAGTTTTGTCTGTGGTCTTCAGGAAAGATTTATTTATCAAAATACAAATAATAGCCCACTATACACACACACTCATACATCAGCATCATCTTTCTTCTCATGAAAATATTTTTTACTAAAACTAGTAATGTGATGGTACAATCTAATCTAACACAAATATACAATTAAACCTCAGAATATTACAAATACCAATTTATACTATTAGATATGAACCCACAATATAATATCAAGCATTAATGTATATACATGGGGTGGTTAAAACTTATCCATCCCTATTCTTACCAGTAACTTTTTTTGTCATGAAATTGAAGGTTGTATCATAAATGCAGTAAGATAGAGTAGTCTTTAGATTAACAGTTGAGAAAGAATAGGAAACTTATGAAATGGGTCCTGGAGAAGGATTAAGAGCAAACAATAAGAGGAAATATTTTTGGAGATACCTGTAAGCCCACATTTGCTAGACCAGATTGTGCAATTTGATGTTTGTGATTACAGAGAGTAGTCAACAATGATCATAATTAGGTGTTGTTCAGCCGAGTTCTCTTCACAAGATTTGGATAGTTACTAAATTTAAACTTAAGTGAACAGAGAAAGTGAGGGTAGAGTATCTCTAACCTAATGATGAAATTTACTGACTACAGGGATTCAATAAGCAAAAAAAATCATGTGTGGTAGTTTCTTTGGAGGGTGAGTCTGAAGTTAACTGGTGAACAAAGTTCCTAGAAGTAATACAGCTTACATATACATAGCGTCGACACAAATTTGGTGTGAGAGAGGTGAACACAATTTGCTTAAAATATCAGCAACAAGGGACAGCAAATATAACTATTAATCTGTGACAATTGAAAGTAAACTGTCATTGATAGAAGCCAGAACTACAGTTTGCTTTTTATTGTGGAAGACAGAACACAGAGTACAGAAAAGGAATATCTGAATATCCCTGCAACTGGACTTAGCCTAATGTAAGGACTTCTATACAATTCTTGGATATTAGAGTGTATTCAAAATACTGGGAATAAAAATATACTAGTTGTACTCATTTAAAGACCAATATTCAATTCAAAGGAAGGATTTATTTTTAAGACAAGATTTCTTTGTATCACCTTAGCTGTCCTGGAACTGGAATTGGCTTTGAATTCATGGGGATTCACTCATCTCTGATCCTGAATGCTAGGCTTAAAGGCGTATGCTACCACTGTTTGACAAGGCAATGTTCTAAGGAAGCTGGAGACAAATGTTGTGGCTATTGGTCTCAAAAGAACAGCATCTTTTTACTCTGTCTTTCAAGTATAGTCAGAAAAAATACTATGTTGTGCTAGTCAGACAAGAATTAAACTTATAGTGATGGTTAGAACCTATTGTAGTATAAATTGTTTTCCTCTATTATTTACGTAGAATCTCAACCCTAAGAGCTATGATGGTAAAAAAAAAACTCTTTCAGATGAGTTCATGGAATACAATCATATTAAAACAGAGTCACTAGATGCAGCCCTAATTCAATGAGATTGATTCTTATATCAGAAGATGCATGAATAGTATATGGATGACACATTATCCAAAATACTTCATGGTTGTGGCCAAACACCAGGAGCTAGAAAAGGTTGACTCTCTGAAACAAAAGCTCTCAGAGGGAGAATACCCTGCTGGATAGTTCAGTATTTCTTCCTCCAGTGTTCATAGTTAATGTATTTCTATTGTCTTAAACCCACTAGTTTAGGAGCAATGCATTACTAAATTTCTACAAAAGAAAGAAGTTGACAAAGAAACCTGGCAAGCAATAGAAATTGGGATTAAAATTAGATTTTGATAGAGCTGTTAGGGAAAACTCAAAGATAAATTGTAACTTTTAGGTTTATTACATTAATTTCCTTGAGGTAGAATGAATTATTTCAGGAAATTTCATGATTTTTGTACTACAAAGGTTAATTAACATTTACATAGGTTTTAATGTTCACAAACATACATATAATCTCAGTTAAAATAGGAAAATACAAATTTTAAATTTCAGAGAGTAAATGGTATCCGAACAGTCCTCATCTAGCAATTAAAGTGATTCATGAATGAATTGATATATCTTTATTATTTCCTGAGATATAAAATATCCAATTAATTGTTATATACAGGTGCCCCATGGGACTCATAATTAGTGAGTGTGTGGCTTAGTGGGAGTTTTACCCACTTGTAGATCATGTCTCTGACTTTCTTCACTCAGGCTGACAGATAGACTGTTTGAAGTAAGGATTGGTTTAAGTCTCATGCCAAAGGATTCCAAATCACAACATTCTTTGCAAATATTACTATTCATTTTATTAATTTCATCTACAATCTTCTTTTTCTCCACCATATTTCTGCCATATCAAGAAATTAAGCAAATAAATGACTACATGCCAGATTATTCAAGGTCATGTCTGATTACTGCATTTCTTATTAAAATTCATTGGGAGTGTTGATTATTTTGTTATTTCATCTCCTTTTGTCTTTCTTTGTTTCTATTGGGGGTTTGGTATGTGAAGGAGTTTGGTCATTGGTGATGTAGTTTACTTGACAAACAAGAATGGTCATGAAAGTAGGTCAATTTAGCAGAGAAAGAGTAGTGAGTATAAACTCAAGTCTCGTTGCATCTCTAAGGATGGGATTTTGATTGAGTTTATAGTACCACACATAGGTTCCCTCTTGTGTAACTGTCTTCATATCCTACCAGGAAGCAGTTAGTTATCTTCCTAACAGTTGTCCTACTATTTTACAGGTGGGTTGTCTTCTCTGAGAGAGTTGTATTGAAGTTTGTCAAGATGAAGTTGAATGAGACTATCGATGCATTTGATCCTCCATTAGCCTATGCCATCAAATTAAAGCTTTACAGCTAGTCTGCAGGCTAGTCTGGTCAGTTTCAGTTTGATTTTTGTACACCTTTTAACTATGTGGTATCCTTAGAAAAAACTTATCTAGTTCTGTTGAACAAACAAGTGGAATGGCAAGACACCGTATCAAACTGGGTTGCTCCAGGTTTTCCATGATCAACAGCTCCTCTATAGAGATATAGTATCTAACACTGAGATTTCATTTCGTGTATTCCTGATTCAATGATCAGCATTATTTTTCCATGGTAACAACCCTACTTCAAACTCTACTTATTTTTAATAGGTTTGCAGTATAATAGTTTTCCATGTAACTTTTTCAGCACTTTTCATTTGGTTCACCCTCTTCTAAGCTCCCATGACTTCCTATCTCCCAACATTCTCTGTTTAATCTTTAAAATTTGGTCATTCTTATTTGGACAATGATATGGCTACCTTTATCTGAAGTTAACAAAAGCTAGAGATACCTGAGAGGAGAAAACATAAATGGAGAAAAATTCTTTCACCAGTTTGAGTTGTTAACAAACTGTGGAACATTTTCTTAATTGATGGTTTATTGGAGGGAGGCCGCTTGCTGATTCCCGGCCACTTAGCCCTGAAATAACGACACAGATACTGTATTAATTAAATCACTGCTTGGCCCATTAGCTATAGATGCTCATTGGCTAACTCCTACATATTAGTTTAATCATTATCAATTATCCTGTGTATGGCCATGTGGCTGTGGCTTACTGGCTAATGTTCTGGCGTCTATCTCCAGCAGGGAGGGCTACATGGTTTCTCTCTGACTCTGCCCTTCTTTCTCCCAGCATTCAGTTTAGTTTTCCCCACCTATCTAAGTTCTGCCCTGCTATAGTTCCAAAGCAGTTTCTTTATCCATTAATGGTAATCACAGCATACAGAGGGGACCCCCACATCAATGGTTGATGTGAGAGAGCAAAGCTCGGGGTGGGTGGTACCAACAGTGAGTAGTTGTTCTTGACTAGTATAAAAAGGAAAACTCAACAAGCCCTTAAGGCACATTCATACACGGCCTCAACTTCAGTTTTCCAGACTAAACTGAGTAGTTATACATATGAAACAAAATGATGGTGTCAACATGTATAAGACTTGTATAAACTCAAGACAGAAAAATAATCATGGTTTGGAGAAGGAGAGGAGGACATAAAATTCCTGCACTAGCTGAGGAACTATTCACATTTGATTGCTGCTGGAAGGGGGAAAATTCTGTTTTCTTCAATGGTATGTTATCTGTATTTTGGCAAGACTCTATGGTAGGACTCAGTGAAGTCTTCAGGGCAGGCTTTATTGACAGAAATCATCAGTCAATACAAACTGTTTTCAATATGGGGGTGAGAGAGAGAAAGAAAGAAAGAAAGGAATAGAAAGAAAGAGAAAGAGAGAGAAAGAAAGAAACAAACAAAGAAAAGGAAGGGTAGAGTGGGAGAGAGAGAAACAAACTGGTGGAGGAGGGAGGAGGAATAAGAAGTAAAGTTCGGTGTGTAGTTAGCAGCAGCAATCTGGCATGATTTGTGTAGAATGATGAATATTATCAGGATGCATTGTGTGAAATGCAATAAAACCAATACATTATTTTTAAAAAAGGAAAAAAAAAACAACTAGCATATTACCACTACTATCCAAAGTGGTTGTGGTTCTTGACTTTTATAGAATACCCTTTGAATATCATTCCTGTTAAATAAATTAGACTTCAGTTGTGCTAGCAAACACTGTCATCTGTAGTCGTGCTGTTGAACAGAGTCTACATGTGTACAGTGCTTTCCTACAGAGCAGACTTGAGCCACAGTTAGTTCCTTCCAATCTGTGTCTGGATCATAAATCACCTGAGATGATCACAACTTCCACTACATGAAAGGTCACAATATATCACTGTGATGGATTATCCTCTTCACTAATGACCGTATTAGGTCAAACATATTATTAAGCAAATATATTGTGTACTGCGGTCCATTAGATATAATGCAGAATAATATTGGTACATCCTAGCAAATAAACAAGTGTGCCAGATGCTTTTAGAATCTGTCTTTCCTGCTTACAGAGAACAAGACACATTTAGTATTGGCAAGTTCTCTCTGGGATGTTAGATCACTATCAACAGATGGCCAATTACCTTGTTCATTTCTTCCTGACTCACAGTTCTCTTCCCGCTAAGTATAAACCAGGCTGTTTATTGAGTACTAGCAAGGTAAAAGGGAATACATGTCTCTCATGTCTGAGTCTCAAGGAAATTTAGAGATTGATTTTTCACAAAGAAAGTAAAATAAAATACTAAATTAAATAAATCTATCCACCTACAATAGCATGCAAATTGAAAGAGGAACTACTGAATAACGAATGTGGAAACACAATTTTTATATGAAGATATTGTGTAGTGAAAAAAAGAAATTGAAAGAGAAAGATTTAAAAACAGGAGCCAGATGTAATGATGTCTGAGACACAAAAACTCTTGGAAATATCATTAAGGAAGATATATTCTGAAAATAATGTGATAGAACAAGATGCAATTGCAGGAGATTAAGGACAAATGGTTGAATATATTTCTGACTTTTAACACTCTTTCCAACACACTTTTCAACTGGTGCCCGGATACCATAAAGGCATGGGCCACCACTGCCCAGCTGGGTTGGTGGGCTCTCTCCATTTTAAGCCCTCTCTGGTTTTTAAGTGGATTTAGCCAGCCACGAGGGAGAGCCAGATAAAGACGCAAGACTATCTTACACTAGTTTGATTAAAAGGGGGTATTTTATTGGAGGGGATAAAACTTACAGATCAATGTCCCAAACCACATTCCTCTGGTCGCAAACAGGAAACTGAGTCTAGCAGTCAGCACAGAAGCTGGAAGCAAGAGAGAGTGCTGAGAGCTGCTGTGGCTTTTTTAAAAATGAAAACCACGCCCCAGTGGGCTGGTATCTTAAAAGCCATTGGCTGAAGGCAAGACAGTGAAAGCTCCCGCAGTACCCTGATTCCTGAGGCTGAGGGATACATTCAAGACTTCTCTTTTGTGGCAGAATATTCTAAGGTTTTTTACTTTCTGAATAATTTCAGACTTCAGACAGTGTTTCTGTAGTTTTTCCAATCTTTTGCAGGCACTGGTTTATAGGTACAGCAGAAAATTATTAGGAACCATTTCTTAATTGCTTTTCAAAGCAGTACTCATTGGTTTGTCTGTTTATTTTAAAACAGTAGTAGTTGATGTTACATTGATCAACGTGCCTGGCTTGTGCCAACATCATTTGGTTTATAGCTGTAGCTCTGTTGTACGACTGGAAATTGGTGATGGTGATGCTACCAGCAGTTCTTTCATTATGCAGAAGGTTTTAGCTATCCTGGGTGTTTGTTTTTCCATATGAAGTTGAAGATTATGCTGTTAAGATTTGTGAAGAATTGTGCAGGAATCTGTAACTTGTTTTTGTTAGGGTGACTATTTTACACTATTAATCTTGCCAATCCATGGGCATGAGCAATGTTTCCATCTGTTAATACTCTCTTCAATTTCTTTCTTGAAAGACTTAAAGTTTTTATCATACAAATCTTTCACTTGCTTGGTTAGAGTCACCTCAAGATATTTTATATTGTTCAAGGCTAATTTGAAAGGTATTGCTTTCATGATATCTCTCTTAGTTCATTTACCTTTTGTATATAAAATGGTTATTGCCTTTTTAAAATGTTAATTTTGAATCTGTCTACTTTGCTGAAATTGGATATGAGCTGTAAGTGTTTTTAGTAGAATTTGTTGTGTCACTTACTCATATTATCATATCAACTGCAAATAATTCTGACATCTTTCTTTCTAATTTGTATTTCCTTCAGTTATTTAATTGCTCTAGTTAAGACAAGTACTATATTGAATAGGAATGAAGAGATTGGAAAACCTTATCTTTTTACTGAATTGAATGATGCTTTTTATTTCTGTCCATTTCTCTCCATTGATACTGGCTTTGGGCTTGATGTTATCTTCCTTTATTATGTTGAGGTATCTTCCTTGTACTGCTAATACCTTTGGAACTTTCATCATGAAAGGGTATTGAATTTTGTCAAAGCCTTTTTTTATATGTAATGAAATGATATGTTCTTTGTTTTTCATTTTATAAGACGGACTATATACATTACTTTATGTATTTTGAAGTATCCCTACATATCTTGAATGAAACACCCTGATCATAGTAGAATATCTTTT
>JAQHUG010000028.1:3245524-3271174 GCA_028555095.1 Dicrostonyx torquatus | reverse complement strand
AAATAGCAAGGTGAACCCAAAGAAAAACATATATAGATCCTCCTGGAAATGGGAAGCAAACAAGATTGCCAAGCAAAAGCCAGAAGAACGGGAGTGGGGATGGGTGTAGAGGCAGGAGTTGGGGTGGAGGTGGGCAAAAGGGAGAGGGGGAGGGAGAAGGGAAGAAATGAGGAGAGCGTGGTGGAGTGGGAGGCTAGAGATGGATGAAGGGTTGATTTTGGAGAAAGAAATAAGATATCTACATTAAGGGAGTCATTTTAGGATTGGCAAGAGACTTGTCTCTAGAGGGGACCTCAAGTGTCCACAGCGATGTCCTCTGCTGGGTATTTGGCAGCAGAGGAGAGGGTGCCTGAACTAGCCCTGTCCCATAGTTACATTGATGAATATCTTGATCATCACCATAGAAATTTCGCCTGATGGATGGATATAGAGTCAGAGTCCCACATTCACATCAGAGCAAGGTACTGAGCTCCCAAGGCACAGTCGAAGAGCAGAAGGTGGGAGAAGATGAGCAAGGAAGTCAGGACATCGAGAGACTGGCCCATCAACTGAGACAGTGTGCCTGATCTAATGGGAGCCCATCAAATCCAGCTGGACAAGGACTGAAGGAGCATAGGACCAAACCGGAATCTCTGAATGTGGCTGTCAATGGGGACTCACTGAGAAACCAATGATAATGGCACTGGGACCTATTTCTTCTGCATGTATTGGCTCTTTGGGAAACTAGTTTATATGGATGCACACCTTCTTAGTCCGGGATGGATGGGGGGGAAGGGCCTTGGGCTTCCCACAGTGCAGCGGGAAGGAGGAAGGGTAGTAGGGGAGCAGGAAGGCCTGGGACAAGGGGATAAAGTGTAATTTTAAATTTTATTGAAAATAAATTAAAAAAGAATTTAATGTCTTCTTGGTGGGTTTTGTATTGATCAATGTAGTGTCCTATAATATCTTCTGATTAATTTTGGTTTGAAGTTTATTTTGTCAGATATTAAAATATCTATAAAGTTTGGTCCTTTTGCTTGGAATATCTTTTTCCATCTTTTTATCGAGAGGTGATGTCTATCTTTTGATCTTAAGGTCTGCTTCTTGAATGAAGTGTAAGGGTGGTTGTTGGATGTCAACCCGTTGTTTGTCTGTATTTATGTGGAAGAATTGAGACCACTGAAGTGAATAGTTATACATAAGAAGTAATTTTTTTGTTTGATTCCTATTATTTTGTTGTTGTTATTTTTATTGTTATTCTTATGGTACTGGTGGTATTGGTGTGTGTGTGTGTGTGTGTGTGTGTGTGTGTGTGTGCATGTGTGTGTACATGCATGTGTTTGTGTGTGTGTGTGTGTGTCTAATGTGTTTGGGTGTGTATGTATGAGCGATTCTCCTCTTTTTATTTGCTAGTCTGGGAACTTTTATTCCTTATGTTTTCTTAAGTAGAATTAATCATTTTAGGTTGAGGTTTTCCTTCTAACACTTTATATAAGGCTTGGTTTGTGGACTGACACTGCTTAAAATCAATTTTAACTTAGAAAGTTTTATTTTCTTCCTGTACTGAGATTGAGAGCTTTGCTGGATATAGTACTCTGGGTTGTTAACTGTGATCTCTTAAATTCTAAAGAATACCTGTACACATTTTCTGGCTTTCAGAGTCTCTACTGTGAAGTCAGATTTGGTTCGAATAGGCCTACCTTTATATGTTTCTAGATGTTTCCCCCTTACATCTTTTCATATTCTTTCCTTGTTCTCTACATTTTGTGCTTTGATTATTCTGTTCCAAGGGGACTCTTTTCAGATCTAATATATTTAGAATTCTGAATATTCCTTGTACCATGATAAACATCTCTTTCTTTAGGTATGGAAATTTATGTTTATGATTTTGTTGAAAATATTTTCTTTACCTTTGACCCGTGCTTTTTCTCCTTCCTCTAGTCTGATTATTCTTAGATTTAGTATGTTCATAGTGTCCCAGATTTTTTGGATGTTTTACGCCAGGACTTTGATAGATTTAAGATATTTTTGATAAAAATATCCATTTCTTCTCTAGTGCATTCAATGTCTAATACTCTCTGCTGCATCTTTTGTAATCTGAAGGTGAAAATTTCCTCTGAGGTTCCAGTTTGAGGTCCGAAGGTTTTCATTTCTGAATTTCTATGAAACTGGGTTTTTTATAGATTAGTTTTTTTCACTTTCATGGTTTTAGCTGTTTTATTTTTTCCATTATTTGCTTCACCAATTTCTTTAAGGGGTTCATCCATTTATCCTTTTATGACCTCTGTCATATTCACAAAGGCTTTTGAAGGTCTCTGTCTTATGCATCAAACAGGTTGCAATACTCAGGGTAGGGTTGCTAGGCTCTGGTAGGAACCTGTTGCCTTGGCTATAATTGATTGGTTTTGTCCTTATGCTTGAGTCTAGGCTCCTGTGATTGAGAAGATTATAACTGAAGGTGCTGATATCTGGTCCTGTCATTTTTGCTTGGTGTTTCGGTCTCTGGTTTCTGTTGTTTTCTTCCATGCTTAGAAAGTGTGATGGCTATGTGTTGCCTGGTAGGAAACTGCTTTGAGATCTTGAAAGGTGTAGCCACTGAGAGTTACAGATAAAATGAGATCCTGGGCATGTGGAGGCAAGACTTAGGATTAAGAATTGGCTAGAATGAGGTGGCTCAAGAGGAAGGAAGCTATCATGTTCCACCAGAATCTGCTTAGTCCTCTGGGAATGAAGGCAGATCATGAGAAGAGGCTATAACTGTAGCCTGCAAAGCTTAAGTTGACATTAGGGATTTGGACAGAGAGGAGAGGTGGGAGAGTGAACATCTGAAGCTTGCCTCCCTGTTTTGAGGGCTACCTTGCTTTTCTTTCAGGTGTTGCTTATGGGTTCTTAGAGAAGGTATGCTGGAGTAGGATCAGTTAGCCTACCTGTTACCCTGGCCAGAGAAGTCTTTGATTTTTCAGGGAATGCCTTTTGAAGTTGGGAATTGGGATAAAACAATGAATGTGAGGAAGAAAGTTTGGAGTGGAGGATCTGTGAGATTCCCTGAAGGTGAGGGGAGATGGTGAAAATGAAAGACCCCCAAGATGGGCAATCTTCCAGTCTGGGGAGACCCTCCCAAGGATCAGCGAGACCACTCAAACAGATGCAAACAGCAAGAGGCTTTAATGAATCACACGGGTACCCGGGCGGTAGTCTCTCAGGAGGACTAGCGCACCAGGCTCAAGGCAGGGGGTCTTTTTATAGGGATTCTGAGCAGGGAAACAAAACACAGAAGCAGGATGCATGGTTACAGGGTTATGATTGGATAATTCATATGAGGCCTGGGTTCATGCGTAGGACATCTTCTGGGTTTTTCCCCAAAATCAGGTAACCCAGTCATGGTCCTTTGTAACCTAGTCATGGTCCTTTGTCTAAGGTACAAGTTGTTTGCACAAGTTGTTTTTCAGGAGTCTTAGTTACTCATCAGCTTGCCAGTTGGCGGACCGCAGATATCCTGTTTGGCCAGCCTCCTTTGTTCTTAGTTAGCTGCTAATTTATCTTAATATCAACCCTTGCAAAATGGCGTTACTGCTGCTAAGGTTCATCTATAGGCAGTGAGGTTCTTTCAAAGAGAGCCTACAGAAGGTGGTCTACTTAGATCCAGGGAGCAGATGGGGTCCCTACTGAATTTGGAGGATGGCAGTGACAGTTAAAATTATGCACTTAGCCTACCTGCTAAATTGGCATTTCATTTGTATTTTGATAAAGAAATCTTGCCTGAAGATTAGAGAGTAAATCAGCCCCAGTGGTTTGCCTTATGGATCAGCCAGGGGTAACACACACCTTTAATCTCAGTAGCCACACTAGTTGCCATAGAAACCGAGTGGTGTATGCCTTTAATCCTAGTGGTGCACACCTTTAATCCCAGCCCTTGAAAGGATTATAAAAGGGGAGAAGACAGCTCTCAGTCACAGTCTCATTCTGAGATTCCTGGAGGCAGATTTGTCATTTCAGATTGAGCTCAAGGTAAGAGCCAATGGCTGGCTCTTACCCCAATTTCTCTCTCTGAGATTATTAATTGTGCTTCATTCCTTGCTGGAAATGTTTGATCCATCTTATTTCTCTAACTATTAGGTTGTTACTAATAATATTGCATGAAGTAGAGTAACAAATATAATAGCAAGCAATTTGCATGTTAATACCTGGACACTTAATGTATAATTTTAATATAATTTAATTTTAATGGTATTAAATGCCATAAAATTATAGAAGTGGAGGTATCTTGGTGGCTAAATATTTGTGTGATGTCATGGGTTTGATCCCCATCTCTACAAGAGGAGATATATATATAGAGAGAGACACATGCAGGAGCATACACACACACATGCACATACTCATTCATATACATAAAACAGTAAACTAGACACAAGGAGTACAGGTATTTGCTTTACCTATAAAAATATCCTACTGCTTTTGTGATAGAAATAGTAAGAGTATTTCTCCTTCAACAAAGGTAAATATATTCAAGTCTTTTATACATCTTATATACCAAGATAAAGACACATGAAATCATCCCCAAGTATCTGCTAAATTAAATGGCATCTAACATTGAAATGACAAATTTGGATCTCAAACTCACACTGCTTGCATCACATTTTAGGGGTCCCCAATTGGGGAACTTACACATGTTCCTTAGGAACACTAGACTTTTAATCCTTCCTTTGCAAAGTGCTGTTGTCTAATTCACTGTGTTATTCTGAAGATGAAATGATCTATCACAGAGAAAATCCTCAGCTCCAAGTTCTCTGCTGCAAGGATTCCACGGATAGGTGTGCTTCATATTTTTGACTAACGCAAGACATCTAGGAAACAATTTGTCATTGTGTCTTATCTTTTCTTTATTTTCCTTTTCTTTTACTTTAGCTCCTTCTCTTGTTTTATTTGGATCCTAAAAAGGGAGGAGCAACCATTTATACAATGCATCAGCCTAGTCCACTAATTATAATTTTCTTGTTTGCATAATTCTGGAGGCTGAAAATCCAGCATTCAGTCAGGATGTAGACCTTCTTTCCTGGTGATAGCCCAATTCTTTCTGGGCTACCTGACATCCTGCTGCTTTTTGTATATTCATGTGAATTTTTCTCAGTGGGCATATCTATGTTATCTCTCTTCCTTGACAAAAATCCCAATCAAAGTAGTTTTCATCCTCACCCTTGTGACTTCATATTAATTTAATTCTTTATTGAAAGGCTCCTTTTCCAAAATTATTTCTTTTGAAATTTAGTTTGTCCTGCATTGTGTAAGGTTACTGGTCAGAACTCCAGATCCTTGGTAAACATTATGCCTCCATTAAAATTAAAGAATACCATTTAAAGTACCTCTAAGTACCTCCAAACAATAGCTCTCTGCAGGGATGTCATCCGTTTGCTTTTGCTGAAAGATGGTTTGCCATAGTTTTTCCTGCTGCGGCCAACGTTAGTTATTTAATTATTTTTCTAGACATAATGTGTTTGCATTCTTTGAGACTTATTCACCTGGTCAAAAATAAGACTTGAGATGCAAATACCCATGGATCAATGCCAACACATTAAACCATTGACTCAGTTTTGTTTTCTGACCAAAGAGTTTAATTTTCCCAGAGACTTGAGCCAATTTATCGCTGTGGATAGCCGGAGACTCACATTCTGCTTTAGAAAGACATTTCACACTAGGTCCACAGGAAATTATGGACATGCTGTGAATAATGGGCTCTTTAATTAAATATAGTCAGAAAAAAAACTGGAGAGAACAAAGCAGCTTTCCTTTTTCCTTGACAAACTTCAAAAAGCTTGTATTTTGCTAACCTTTGGAAGTTTTGTTGCCTAGATCAGTTATACATTGTTTTATAAATGCACTTGAAATTAAAGTCTTTTAGTTAGTGGATTATTACCAAAAACTGAAAAACTGCTTGTTCATCCAGCCCCTCGAGGTAGTTAGATGTCATTACTCTGCCAAATCTGGTTCCAAAACATTAACTTGTATTTTACTGAAGTCCTCTCTACTTCTCCATGCATCAGTATCCCTCCTGTTTTCCCATTTTATCATCTTCGTATCTTTAACTTAAGAATGTGCTCAGACTTTGACCTAGCAATATTGCTTTACATTTATCAATACTTGTCAAAATTCTAAACCCAAGCTCTTTTAAGGACCTTCTTTTAATGCAGTAGTTTATAATAAAGTTGATTTAAAAGTTAACTAAAGAAAACTTCTTGTGAAAGCATATTGAGTTTATAGTATTTCACTATGTCATATTAGTTTCCTGGGTACTCTGCATTGGATTATGAGTAAAGTTTCCTATGTGACTCGTCATGATTATTGGATGCACATGGTTTTAACTTAACATGAGATAATCTTGTTAACTCTTCTACTGTGTTCTATTCTGTTCTCTTGACTTAGTACTTTGGTGTGAACGCAAACATTTTAAATGTTGTCTACTTTGTCTTTTAAGCACTTTATCCAAAACAGTCTATCATTTGAAATACTGTTCTCTAAGATTCTGTCTTTGTTTCTCTTATCTTTTCATTTTCATCCAATAGGATTGATTGTGTTCTTTAGTTTTGATTAATAAAGATTTTAAAATGCTTAACTTTCCTTCTACTCTTCATTGTATATTCATATTCAGTTACAATTTATCACATACTTCTAAAAGAGAAATGATTATAAAACTAAAATTAGCATTTTTATAATTGGTATTGTTCATTAAAAAAAAATTGAGAAAGCCATTATGGAGTTAGCAAAATTCCCAGATCTAGAAAAAATGCCCAAGAACCCACAGGAATGAACCCAACTAAGACCCTAAGCAATAGAGGAGAGGATGTCTGAACTGGGTAAATAGGAAACTAAATTCACCACAACCATTAAGCTTATAGCTCACAAGCCTAGAGAAGCCAAATAGCATGGTGAACCCAAACAAAAACATATATAGATCCTCCTGGAAATCGGAAGCAAGCAAGATTGCCAGGCAAAAGTTGGAAGCATGGGTGTGGGGATGGGGGTGGAGGTAGGGATTGGGAGTGGGATTAGGCAAAAGAGAGGGGGTAGAATGGAGAAGGGAAGAACTGGAGAAAGCTTGCTGGAGGGGGAGGGTGGAGATAGAGGAAGGGTGGATATTGAAGAAGAGAATAAGATATCTACATTAAGGGAGTCATTTTAGGTTTGGCAAGAGAGTTGTCTCTAGAGGGGATCCTATGTGTTCACAGTGATGTCCCCAGCTAGGTACTTGGGCAGCAGAGGAGAGGGTGTCTGAACTGACCTTGTCCCATAGTTACATTGTTGAATATCTTGATAATTGCCATAGAAATTTTGACCGATGGATGGTGATAGAGCCAGAGACCCACATTCACATCAGAGCAGGGGACTGAGCTCCCAAGGTCCAGTCGAAAAGCAGGAGGGAGAAGATGAGCAAGGTGGTAAGGACCGCGAGGGACTGGCCCACCAACCGAGACAGTGTGCCTGATCTATTGGGAGCTCATCAAATCCAGCTGGACCAGGACTGGATGAGCATATGACCTAACTGGACCCTATGAATGTGGCTTCCATGGGGACTGACTGAGAAGCCAATGATAATGGCACAGGGACCTATTTCTTCTGCATGTATTGGTTTTTTGGGAACCTATTCTATATGGATGCACACTTCTTAGACCGGGATGGATGGGGGAGGACCTTGGGCTTCCCACAGGGCAGGGTATCTTATGGAAGTGGGGGGGTGGTATTGGGGGAGCAGGAGGGCCTGGGACAAGGGGAGTTAATGTAAATTTTTCTTTTAACAATAAAAAAAGAGAACTAGATTCAGCATGCCTCAGAATTCTCATGGAATGATTTCTATTTTTAGGAAAGCTACTACTTCTCTCCACCACCTCAGAGAAGAGTTCTCTTCTCCAATTACCTTGAGCAAAGGTCCTCTAGTTCCAGAACAATCTGAGCAGTCTATCTAAATTCAAGGTCCGCACACTAACTCCAAGACTATTCTGGCTAACATGTCAGGTGCTATTGCTACCTTCCCCAGTAAGAGTGACAAAAACTCCCAAGTTGCTGCAGTCTACTCTGTAAAGCAGACCATCAGTTGTTCCCCCAGCAACTGTATTTTGCTTCTGCCTAAAGAATGGTCTAGATCAGTGGTTTCACTTTACCTTTGCTTATATTTTTATTTGCGAAATAGTCATGTTTTCTAACCCAGACCCCCAAAAAAGAATATGGTATGTACTCACTCATAAGTGGATACTAGTCATAAACAAAGGGCAATGAACCTATAGCTCAGGATCCTAGAGAAACTAAGTAATAAGGTGAACCCAAAGAAAAACATATATAGATCCACCTGAAAATTCGAATCAGACAAAAATTTGGGAGCAGGTGGCAGGGGTGGGGAGAGAAGAGGAGTGAAGGAAAACTTGAGGGAATGGGATGGTCGAGATGGAGGAAGGACAGAAATGAGAGCAAGGAAAGAGATATCTTTTTTAATTAATTAATTAATTAATATTGCTTTATAAATAATACCATTCAAAATTTCACCTCCTCCCCTTCCCCCCTTTCCCTTCCACTCCTCCACTCTCCCCCTCCCCCTCCAGTCCTAAGAGGAGGCAGGGTATCCTCCCCTGTGGGAAATCAAAGGCCCTTCCCACTACATCCAGGCCTAGGAAGGTGTGCATCCAAACAGATTAGGATCCCAAAAAGCAAATACATGCAGTAGAATCAAATCTCAGTGCCATTATAATTGGCTTCTCAGTCAGCTCCATTGTCAGCCACATTCAGAGAGTCTCGTTTGGTCACATGGTCATTCATCCCCGGTCCAGCTGGCCTTGGTGAGCTCCCATTAGATCACACTGTCTCAGTGGGTGGACAAACCCCTAGTGGTCCTGACTTCCTTGTTCATCTTTTCCCTCTTTCTCCTCTTCAAATGAACCCTAGAAAGGATAAGTAACAAAGTGAACGCTAAAATAATCATACATAGATCCACCTGGAAAGTCAAAATCGACAAGATCACCTGCAAAATTGGGAGCATGGGTGGAGATGGGAGGGTGGATGAAAACTGAAGTTTTGTTGACAATTTCAAAAGTTTTTTGCTTTTTACTTTTTATTATTATGTTTTTCTGACAGACTTCATAGGGAAATCAGTCCTTCCAAAACTTAATTTGAGATCCTGTACTGGCTAAAGGAACTACAATCAAAGAATTTGGCCTTCTTGGTCCATTTGCTCTTTAACTATTTGTTTTCAAAGCTTAGGGTACTCTGTACTCCATTCTTCAATAAAACATGTGAGGTGTTTTTTTTTTAATTTTTTTTAAATAGTATTTTCTTTCTTTCAGTTTTTCCCTGGAAATTAAGGGACCATACCAACACATTAAAGAAATCACCCTTTTTTGCAGTTTGATTTTACACCCAGTCATTTGCCACATTTAGATCTAATTTATATTTTGTATATAAAACCGTGGGATGCTTTCACTGTCTCAAAAGTTAGAGGACCCATTCCATATGATCATATGTTGGGAAAAGTAGAAGAGTGGGAGCCCTTGCTTTCTCAATATGCAGCCTCTTGTGTACAGTAGATCATCATATGTTGAATAAATTCTTAACTCTTCAATTCTTGGCTAGTAGTTTAACAGATTGTTTTCCCACATCAAGTTCTCTGTTATACATCTTAAACCCATAATAGGAAACCACACAGTTTAGTACAACTTAAGCACTATCAAATGTCTTTAATCAAATTGACGAAGAAGATGATGCATTTGACTTTTTGCCAAATGCTTATATACCACTACACATTTTGTTCAAACGCTGTGTGGTCAGGTTTCTGAATACCATTTAAATTAATTTTATATTATTTTCTCTCAAGTATTTATAACATACTATAATCAAGAATAATATAATTTAGTATTCATTTTTTTTAATTTTCTCATCCCTTAAAAAGAAACATTAAATATACCCAGGATAATTTGCAATAAACATCTCTACTGTTTTCATATTAATAAATTCAAAGAACAGAAAGACCAAAGCAGTCATATAGCTTTTCACATCGTGAAATGTTTGCAATTAGAAAGCAATCATAGCTTTACTTCTAATTATTCCTCTGTTTTGATTGCTTCTTCAGGCTCACAACTCACCAGTATCCTATTTACTTCACTTCTCAAAGAACTAAAGTTTGCTCATAGCCAAAATGCATTTTTATTATTTGTTAGTATTGATTTTTTTTTATTCTAAAGCTATAATTCAAGGTATCTCGTGTTCTTTTACTATTTATCTCTTTGTTTTTGGAAAAATTCTTCCTATTCACCAACATAGGAAGAAAACTTTTATGGTTTTTCTTTTGAATAACAAACCAGAGTAGGCACATAAAAGAGACCCGTGATAGAAGGTAGAGCTTGCTGGAAGAAGGAAGGACAACATTGCACTAGGGATCAATTATGAAGAGGAAAATGTAGAGATGACAGCAAATGCCAGAAGCTACTGGAAGGTAGAAGGGACAAGAATGCAATCTTTCCATGTGCTTCTGTAGGCATCAAAGCTCTGCCAACACCTTCATCTCTGCCCAGTGAAATAGTTTTCACATTGGCGCTTTCCAGAACTCTGAGGGAATGCAATTCCAGTGTTGTGAATGACTAAAATTGCTACACCTGTCTATAGTGAGAGCAGGAAAGTCATGCAGACTCTTGATAAAACCCAGTTAACAAATCTGACTATTTTCATCTTTGATTAATATTTATTACGTCTCTGTGTGTGTGCATGTGTGTGTGTGTGTGTGTGTGTGTGCACCTGCACAGGTGGATATGTGTGCACATGTGCCACAGTGTGAGTGCGTAGGTGATGATTTACAGGAGTGAGTTCTCTTCTCCCACCCTGAAGATCCTTGAGTCTTTAGTTTTCAGGCCCTGAGCAGGTGCTTTTGTCAGCAAAGCTTATCAGCCTGATTTTAAAAAAATGATTGAAAAGAAATTAACATGAAGAATTATACTCTATGACAAATGAAATTTACATGGAGTTCACATTTAATTGCCCGTAAATAAAATCTAATTGGAACAAACTCAGGCTATCTTCCATATTGATTACAACTAGGTTTGTGTCAATTAAAAGATCTTTATAAACAAAGGAAAAGTAGAGCCTACAAAGTGAGTAAGATGAGTTCTCTTGCCCTCAGGAGAAAATTAATATAATGTTTCCCAAATTATTGTATAATTACCACTTTTATCGTTGCTTTTCTCCTAAATTGTTCATGACAATATATATATATATATATATATAATTTTTGAAATAGTAAAATAAAAGATTACCATCTCTAAACTCTTAAGTTTCATGTACCATTTCTTGGGGCTCTTTTACTTTTGTTGACTTGCCTTGTTCAACTTTGATGTGATGGTTCTTGTTTTATTGTATTATGTTTTATTTTGTTATGTTTGGTTGTTATTTCTTAGAACCTTATTATTTCTAATGGGAGATAGAAAAAAATGGACCTGGGTAGGAGGGATGTGGAGAGCAACTGGGAAGAATGGAGAGAGAAAACATTGTAATCAGGATAATTGTATTAGAAAAGAATCTATTTTCAATATGAGGGGAAAATTAAATAAAATCTTTTCTGTTTCAAACAATACAAATCTAAAAAAATCCAAATGCACAAGTAAACAAGAACACTGAATCACACTAAATCTTTTATAAAGCAAATTATCCACTCTAACTTAGTCATGGTTTCCTAAAGACCTTGCCTCTTCATTCACTAATAGTAGAATCATTTGTACTAAAATACTTAACATATAAAACTAATGATTAAGGATACACTGACTTTGTCAATAAGATTATTATAGTTCTCAGGCTGAAGATATATAGTACAAAAATTGTGTAGCATATACAAGATCCTAAGTACACCCCCTACTTATGTGAAAAGCAATCAGTCATCAACCAATCAACTGATCACTTGCCAAACTATATGCTCTTATCATATAGCTAATGATAAAATTAAAAAAAACAGGAAGAAGTTAGGAAAATTTAAATATAAAAAGACAGCTGTAGCTGCAGCTAATTCCATTGTTACAGGCTGCCTAAAACACTTGTTGATACTACACATGGTTCCATCTTATGATACTTGCTTTCTTCCCCCCACACTCATTCATCTTCTTTAAGTCACTGTTGAAACAAAGAACCTCTGACCAAGGTTTTTATAAAACTCCAGTTAAGCTCACTGAGTCACACAGACTAAAATCATTAAGGAGGAAGATTCTTTTGAGAGAGGAAAGGTTGCAACAAAATGGAAAGGGCATGGGAGAGGATAATGGGGTTGAAAATGACCATTTTTATTCGTTTCTTACCCTTTTTAAAATTCATTTTCATTTATTTTGATTATATTTCTCTCTCCCAGATTTTCTCAGACCCTGTCCAATTCTCTATTTATTCAATGTTACTTTCCCTCTCCCCTTTCTCTCTTCTCTCACTTTCATAAACCATGTATAAACAAAGATCTAAACCAAGATTTATAAAGAGACAAAAATCAAAATAAAAGAAAACAAAGAAAAAATCATGAAAATAAACAAAAACATGGAGTTTACTTTGGGTTTGCCAGCTACTCCTATTCTGAAGTGTGCTGGATGTAACTGGTGACACTCCATTATTTGAAAATGATTCTCCCTGTGAGAGAAGGTATCAATGGTTCAAAACACTATTGCTTAGGAATGAGAGCCTGTATTCACTTCCTCCTGGAAGTTCTGGAACCCTTTCTTGGTTGAAATTGTTCAGGTCTTCTGCACATAGTCACAGTGTTAATGAGTTAATGCAGTTAAAAGGCATACTAGTTCTATGACATGCCTCCCATTGGGTCATTCATCACCTCTGGCTCCAATAATCTTTTGGCTTCCTCTTCTGCATAGATGGCTTTGACATGGAGGAGGGCTTAAAGGAAGACATCCCACTCATGGCAGAGTTTCCCAAAGTCTTTCACTCTCTGTCTACGTTAGTTCTGCTCTACTGCAACATAATCTATAATTTTGAACATGGAGCTAGGCACAAAGTGCTTTCAACACATGCATGAAGCTTTCAAAAACTTGAGAAATTAAGAAAAAAGTGACAAATATTCCATCTGTTAGAATTAGTATTACTTTTATGTATTTATTGGTTAAACTTATAAATTATGTTCACATACTTATTTGTTGAAATTACAAATAAATTATACCCAAGGACCACAAATTTCATAAGACTACCTTTAAGTTGTAAATGAAGATACTTGAAATTTACATATGCAGCCTTATAAATGCAGAAAGTACATGCTAATTAAAGATGAAAGAACATAAAATAGTCTGAAAAATAGCATTATAGTGAAAATACAAGACTGAACAGTTCAAAATATATATTCTGATGCAGTGCATGTTTTACTTCTAATCGACTTCTCCTAAATTGCGTAGTTGTAATTGGTACTTGCAAAGCACATATTCTCAAAGGTTGTAAAATGCCAGACAAGGCTGCATGAGAAAACTTTCACATAAGATGCCAGTAAATCTGAAGTCAGCATAAAACCAACCTTGTGCTCTCTCTACTTGTGAAGTTTAAAGGCTATGCTAATACAAAACGGATTATATATATATATATATACATACATACATATATATATATATATATATATATACATATATACTTCTAAAAGGAAAAATAACCAGGCACTACTTCACAGGGAGAGGTGATGCAGACTTGGAGAGTTTTACATTAATACCACCTTACTAGATGTTAAGCTGAACATTAACATGAAGCTGTAGAAAACAGAAATAAGTTTATCATTTGTTTGCTCATGGGTGAAGTCATCTTCCCAAAATACCACACTGGGATATTCACTAAGTTTTCAATTCACTTTAAAATGTCTGTTTTGTAAAAATAAAAAGAAAGTTTCTGTTACTGGAAAATTGACTTGTTTTTGTACTTGAAAAACAAGTAGGATTTCTTTCCCCTCCTTAAATAAAAGCAATACATTTTGGGATATAGATCCCTGTGTTCAAGACAAATGGAAAAGTCAGCTTTGCATTAGTTCAATTTGGAGACAAAGGAAATCACTATTAGTGGTCCACTCACATTCATCAAAGCAAATTTGTTTATCTTTTCTTTCTTCATCTTACAATGGTCTCTTTACTGTATGAAGCTCAATCTCATCACACAAGAGAACACCATAACATAGCTTAAGATACAAGTCGATTTTCATTTAATTTATGTGAAATTTACATAAATCTTAACATATTGTGAAAATTAGGCACATCCTTAATATAGAAAATAGAATGCATTTGTTTTAAAAAAGAACAGTGGACTAAATTATGCACAGAATTATGCATAATGTTTTGTTTTTTGAGAGTAGGATGCTTCCATTCAAATAATATACAAAATATTTTTATCTTACAGTTTGTACAATATTCATAAACTCTGCAGATTCCTGGGTTAATTCTCAATTCATTTTACAAAACAGTTTATTATACCATTATATAAGGTATAATAAATTACAAGTGTAAAATCTCCCCAAACTTTGAAAATTTTAACATGTTTGCAAAATAGTTATTCAGTTTTATATGGTTTGCCTTAAGAGGGAATAAAGGTAAAAAACTGCCAATACTTATTTTGTTATCTATATGCTATACTCTCTCGATAACCAAGTACTTAAACTGAGATTTGAATGAGTCCTTCATGCCTGCTCTGTCGTCATTATAATTACTGTCTATTAAATCTTGGGCAAAAAATAAAAATTCTCTTGAACATTTTGGCCTTAATTGGAAGCATAATTGTTAGCCAATGACGAATTACTCACAATCCAGAACCAGGTTCTTCACTGCCTTCATAATTCAACACCAAGGCACCCTAATGCAAGCATTAAGAGACAAATTATAAAATTGCGTTTTCAAGTATTTCTTGTAAACAAAATTACACATGAAATGAGATATTCTATTCTTTCTTGGTCATGGAAACGTCTTCAGGATTTCATTTCAAACCATCTGCATTTTGCATTCTGCATGATTGTTCGTAATGTATGTGTGTTTGTGTGATTCATTATGTATGTGCTAATTTAAGCACAAGGGTCTCTTTTGTATTACAAGTGTTTCAATGTTCCCTACTATAGTATAGGAAGGATATTCAATTTTTTTCACTGAAATATCACGGCAAATTGTTTTTTATGCTGTGAAAACTTGTGAATAAATTAATATGAGGACATACATATTTTATTATTGTCACATGCAGACTTCCTAAGCAAATTCCTTTGGTTACTGATATATTGATAAGTTCTTGAAAAGTATTGTATTTGCCTAACACTTCTTTGCTCCTCATATAGAGCATTACCTCATTTTCCCATAGGTTAATTGAATATGCACATTTTTAATAATAAGAAATAAATTCTCAGACATTATTATGCCTTTGATATTAAATGTAGCTGTTAAGTAATAGAAATTGTTCAAATGCAAAATTTGCTTTGTATATTAATGAAAACACAAGAAAAGTATTAGGACAAAAAGTAGTTGTTCTACGTCCAGAAAATCTTAATCATATTAATATTAGATTTAGGAAAGAGTGAGATGGTAGTTAGTTAATTCATTTATGTTGATATGTGCTGAGTAATGGTTTACAGTATTGTTTGTATGAAATAATGAACTGAAGAAAACCAAGAATATATTAGCAGTATGTTGTGGTGAAGATAATGTGTTTCTGCTTGTATAGATGTATAAGAGAATGTCATTTTGCATTTTAGTTTTGCTTCATGATTTCTCATTAAAATCACAAAGAATTTCATGATCATTTTATCTAGAGTGTATCACAATGCTCAAATGTGAAGCTGAGAGTGTCTGACTCTCCTCACCATTCATTACGAATACACATGCTTACAAAGAACCTGCTTCAAAATTCTGGTGTTATCCAGTGTCCACAGTAGGGATAATTCTGAGAAGGAGATGTGAGGTCTTCAGAACAAGGGCACAATGTGTTTATCCTGCACTTCTGTCAGAAGACTGCTGTTGTCCTTTTATGACAATGTATATTCACAGTCAATCAGACTTGTTTGCATCTGTGGGCCTGCTCTTCTAATATTGTCATTGAATTTTAGAGGGTAGCAGTGTTTTAGAGGAAATTCAGTCAAACTTCTTTGGTGTTCTGTACCTGATAGGAAAACAGTATAGTGTTCTTCTTGACATACTTACTATTATCTTATTGCTGGGCACACTGTGTCAGGGGCTAGACATGCATATCCATCACTAGTAACAATAACATCAAGTACATATGCACAGCACAAGCTGTACTTAAGGATTCACAAGCATGTACTTTTGGTTTTAATGACAGATTTAAGGAGGCTAATCAATGTCTCACAATGCAAACAGTAAGAAACAAGTATGGCAATATTATATATGTATATTCCCTATCATAGAATTTGGTTGCTTTCATTTTATTTCTTTGTGAAAACACTTCAGTTTGTTCAAAATTACCTTGCAAAAAATTACTTCAAGAAGTAATTAATAAAATACAAACAAAATATGTTATGTTTATTGACAAGGGACTGAGATCTGAAAGCATTCAAACACTAGAGAAAATGTTAATAATATCTTTTCCACAATTCATAAACATTTTAATATTTTAATCCTGTATGCCAATTTTTTCAACTATAGTGCTTACTTGTATGAAATATAATTTTTACTATCCGCTCAATTATTTTTTTCTTTTGAATCTATTTTGATGGAAAGATTAAGTGATAAAATTTCTCTAGGACATCTAATTGCTTGTCTTCTTTTTGTTATACAATTTAAACCACTTTCCAAGGAAATGAAACATACCTGCAGGCAATGAATACTATCAGGAGATTTGGATAATTAACCTAAAATTTTAGCTATTAAAATGGGTTTAACAATTGTCTTTTTAAAATACTTGCTACTGATTATGAGGTTTTCACGTGAAAAATGTCCCCATTTCAGTACTTAGAGATATAATAGATCATATAAAAGCAACATTGTCTCCTTCAAAAATCATGCCTTACAAGTTTAAGGAAATAATATTGAAGTGGGAAGGAAGGCAGGTGCAGAGCTCTTTCTATACATGGGAAGCTCCACTCAACTTTGCCAATGTCTACCAGAACTTGAGTTGTAGTTCTATAACCTGGATTCACTGGTTTTTTTCAGAGAGGTTTTCACCACACTGCACGGAACAATTAATATAGCAAAAGCAGGGCACGAGAAATAACCCATCATGAAATAATGGCTTTAGAATACTCTTGTTTTGGGTTTGGGTTTTTGTTTGTATTTTTTTACTTCTCATGGAGATGCAGAGAGTAAGGGTTCTTTTCTAAATTCAGTAACAAAAGATAGAATTCTTGTTGGGTGAAAATAGAATAACTGCTATTTGTTCTGTGACAGCATGGGCAGCCTAATGATGTCTTGTGGATTTCAGAAGATATAACTAGTGAGTCTTACTTAAGTTTTCAATGTGACCTTGCCTACGTAGAGTTTATTATCATTGTCTTGCCATTTCTGCAATATCAGCATTCTGTTTTGTTACATGCAAGGGTAAGAGAAAGATTGGTTTGCCTAAGAGTGCCAGCTCAGACTTTCAAAATAAAGGTCTGTTCTTCACTATCTTTTCACTATGGCCCATTCCAAAATAAGTATTAAGAAATGTCTACAAGTGCATATCTGTGTAAGGGTAGAAATTGATTAGTAGTTTTTAATGATTGCACAGTTTTACAAATTTCCTCCTTATTTTTTTATGTGATTTGAGGGCATTTTCCAAAACTGATAAGTTAAATAAATAAGAGACAAATAAAATTTGAATTAAAATTTCCTGGAAATAAAACTAGTAAAAAAAAAAAGAGTATCTGGTATGGGGCAATTTTGTATTCTGTCAATTATGTTTTAAATAAATGCTGGGTGGCCAGTAGCCAGGCAGGAAATATAGGCAGGACAACCAGACAGGAAGTAGATGTGGACAATGAGAACAGGAGAATTCTGGAAGAAAAAAGCCCATTCCTCCCCAGTCCAGTCCAGACACCAAAGAAAGAAGATGAAATTGCCCTGCTGAAATTGATGGTGAGCCATGTGGCTAACATAGATGAGAATAATGGGTTAATATCAGTTATGAGAGCTAATTTGAAACCTGAGCTAATGGGCCAATCAGTTTATAACCTGTGTCGATTTCTATGTGATTATCTTTGGGACCTAAATGCCTGGGGTACCAGGCAGATGGAAAACCTCAATCAACAAGTATCTTTTTTAAAAATTTTATTTCTTTATTGCTAAAATAAAAATTTACACTTCTTCCCCTTGTCCCAGGCCCTCCCGCTCCCCCACTCCTCCTCCTCCCTCCCCCTGCTTCCCTAAGAAGGGGCAGGGTAGCCTGCCTTGTGGGAAGCCCAAGGCTCTCCCCCCTCCATCCTATATGCCTAAGAAGGTGTGCATCTATATAGATTGATTCCCAAAAAGGCAACATATGCAGAAGAGATAGGTCCTAGTGCCATTATCATTGGCTTCTCAGTCAGTTCCCATTGGCAGCCACATTCAGAGATTCCGGTTTGGTCATATGCTCATTCACAAGCCTAGAGAAACCAAATACTCAAGGTCAACCCAAAGAAAAACATATATTGATCCTCTTGGAAATCGGAAGCAAACAAGATCTCCGGACAAAAGTTGAAAGCATGGGAGTGGGAATGGGGTCGAGATGGGGTGGGGGTGGGCAAAAGGGAGAGGGGAGGAAGAAGGGAGAAAGGGAGAAAGGAAGAACTGGGGAGAGCTTGGAGGAGTGGGAGGGTGGAGATGGAGGAAGGGAGGTTATTGGAGAAGGGAGTAAGATATCTACATTAAGAGAATCATTTTAGGATTGGCAAGATACTTTGCTCTAGAGGGGATCCTAGGTGTCCACAAGGTTGTCCCCAGCTAGGTACTTGGGCAGCAGAGGAGAGGGTCCATGAACTAGCCTTGTCCCATAGTTACATTGATGAATATCTTGATCATCACCATAGATACTTTGCCCGATGGATGGAGATAAAGACAGAGACCCACATCCACATTAGAACAAGGGACTGAGCTCCCAAGGTCCAGTCGAAGAGCAGAAGGTGGGAGAAGATGAGCAAGGAAGTCAGGACTGGCCCATCAAGTGAGACAGTGTGCCTGATCTATTGGGAGCTCATCAAATCCAGCTGGACCAAGTATCTTTTCTTTACCCTCAGGACTCTACTTTATCCCTAGTGATTTTGCTTCATGCACTGAAGATGCAAACTGGCTTTTGGTTTTCTATTTTTAAAGTAAGAAAGCACATAGTCACACCAATATATGGACGTTCTTTTTAGTCCAGGGTATTACAGTTCTTTTTGTTTTTAATTTTAATTACAAGATAAATACATTGTTTTATAACAGCAGCACATTCTCTCCCTCCAACTCCAATCATTTCCTTTCTTCCTTTCAGACTTATGTCCTGTTTCCCTTACACACACACACACACACACACACAAACACACACACACACACACACAGACAGCATGTAGAATGTTGTGTCCATTTACTGTTGTTTGTGAAGACATGATTTAAAGGATGTGTACTTGATATTTTGTAAGCACTTACAGGATCCACTTGTGATCCACTAAACCTCGCCCATCATTCATTAGTTGCTTGCAGTTCCTTTTCTAGAACAGGACTCCATGGTATTTCTTCCTTCATTATTAACATGGTGGGTGGTATTGATATTTTCTGATTTTGTTTAGGCAGTCAAACTGTTAGGGTATTGTGGGTAGGGCTTTTCTGTCACTCCCATAAGACAGAATCTCTCAGTGGGCTTCTTGGTCCTCTGGCTTTTACATGCTTTCGACTGCTTAACTGAGTGATGTTCTCCAAACATTAGTGCAGGAGTTATGTTGTAGACATAATTGGGGGTGAGCACACCATGATCTGTTGATCTCTATTTTGAAAAGTTGTGGTTTCCTGTGATGGTCTATCCCTGCACAAAAAAAAAAGCAGCTGAGATTTGATTTAGCTGGAGGTATAAGTATTTAGAATGGAATTAAAAATTATATTGTCTTATAAATCTGCAGGGGTAGATTCATGACTGAATTCATAATCTTACTAGCTCCCAGCAGCTGGACAGGTTTCCAATATTCAGTATGATTTTAATCCTGTTAAGCAGGCCTTAAGTTCATTTAGAGAGCTATAGGTTATTGCCAAGTTATGTGTGCCACTATTGCACCATTAGAAATATTTTGTGGGTTATAGGCATCAGAGCCAGGTAGGACTGTTAACTGTTTCCCTGTTTTGTAGTTTAAATGCACCTCTGATTTTCTGGTAAAAGACTTTCTTGTCAAATCCATTTTAAATCTTCTTAATCCTATATCTGAAGCACATGGTATCTTCAGCAATAGAGACAGAACTTCAACCTCTTAGAGGAAACCAAGAACAACAGTAATAAATTATTTTGGGAGTCGTTTGAATTCCCCTTACCAACAACTTGAAAAGAAGTGTTTTATACCTGGTGCTGAGTTTTTGTAGATGAGTTACACCTCTTGTGGGGAAGTATTGTAAGCCCAAGTAGCATAACTTCATTTAATCTTAGACGTATGTGCATGTACAAAAGCTTATATATATTATAAGCTATTTCATAATAAGCAATCCTTAATGTTATGTTATTGACCCCTTTTCTTTTCCTGTCTATTGCAGTATCTCCATTCCCCTTCCCTTTTAAGATCATCTCCCATTTCTTTCCAGTATTCATTCACATTCCCTAAACCATGCTGTTTCCATAGTGTTTCTTTTATGGCTTGAAATATTTTCCTATCCATGTAGCATTCATTTTTACTCAGCTGAAGGCACGACACTCTTCATGGTGGCTTTCCCGTTTGCTTGTTACCACTTAGTTCATTCAGGGATAATACAAGTACTCCAAACGTTTTCTGATCTATTCTAAACTAATAATCCAAATGTCATCTTCTAATATATTTCCCCAAAAGGTGTCATATTGATTTCAATGCATTGATTTATATTCATCATATAATTATCATCATTTTAATACTATATAAAATTTTCTTAAAATTCTGAATAATAACTTTGTTATTTTGTCTGTTTCTGATTAATAGTAGGTTACACTGCTATTGTGACTGTCTAAAGGAGTTTTCCTTTCTTTCACATAGTACAAATGCTTTGAAGTATTTCACAAATAGTTATATTTTACCTCTGAATTATGAGGAATTCATAAAATGTGTTGTGTTCCCCTTGGAATTATACTATTTTATATTTAGTCTTTTTTTTTTTACTTCTAATTAAATGCTTCTCAATTATGTATGTGATTTAAGAGATGCTTCATTCAAATACTTGCAGAAAAGAAGTTGAAGAGATTGGTTTCTACCCTTTGGAGTTTCCATCCTTGAAGGATCTCATGATTTAGAAGATTCCTCAGTAGTGAAATCAATTTCCTGGGAAAATATGTAAAGACATCTGAAGCTTGTGCTAACATTTGTAAGAAATAAGTGGCACAAGGTTTCCAGTCTGTGGAGTTACAATGAAATCAGGAAAACTAAATGTTAGAGAAAAGTGAAATTTTGCAAGAAATTATGTCAATGTATTCTCATGTAAAACTTGTATGGAATAGATCGATGCACACACTAGTTTCATCCTGTGATGAATAATGAAAATCTCAGTGCATTTATAATTATTAATTCTATTCTGACTTTTGAAAACATTGGAAATTTATTAAATAAATCATGAAAATTAAATATAGGTTTACATTTACTTGATACAATTTTCAAGACTTTATTAATAGAAACAAATGTTTGGAATATTTATAATACACACGAGGTTCATTAGGGATAATCTTGGCTGAATGAAACCAACAATTTCTATACTAATTAAGGAACTCCATTATTTATTTTAAAAAATTGCTTTCTAACCATATACCTAAAGGAGCTGATATACCAGCTGCAGTTCTTTCATGGAACTGACATTGGAACTTTGGTCTCAGCACACACACACACACACACACACACACACACACACACGACAATCTAATGACACTGGTGGGTGAGGCTCCTCACTTACCTACACTCCTTTAGGATACATACAAACTAAACTAACAATTGTTACTGGGTTTGCTTCATTATTATAAGACTTCCACAAATACTAAAGTGATTTAATATTCTACAGCTGTGATTGCAGATTACAAATGAAACATCAGAGAGAACGATGAAAACAATTGCTGCAGAATTTTTATCTGATAGAGTAAAAATCCAAGTTACTTTGTAGAAGCTCATTTTATTAATGCAGAAAATTATTATGAATGTGGTTCAAAATTTAACATAATTATTTTGTTAACATAAACACAATTTTTGAAATAGCCTCGGACTGTGGCTTCCAAAAGTTGCAAAATTACCTTCACCTATATTTATGTGTAAAAATAGATGATTCTTTAATACAATTTTATATCACTACATTTGTAAATTATATTTTCATAAATATTCTGTAGATTGTACAAGAGCATGCAGTGTATGATTTATATGCATCAAATATATACAGAGTTGCACATAGAACTTAAATACAAAAGCTGACCAAAACCTCCTTCAGCAGGCCATAGCTGGCATGAGACCCAACTACAGCTGAAAAGAACTACAAAAGATGAATAAAATATTTAAAACTCACTGAAGGCATTCATAAAAGAACAAAGGCAGCTAGAACTGGAGGGCAAATTCTTACAGGCAGAGTAAAGCATTGACTGCTGCTCTTCCTTTCTGAGCTAGCTGTTAGACAGTTCTAGGCCCAGGGCACAAGAAAACAAGGAGCCTGTAAGTGCTCGGTTCCTTCCCTAAGAAAAACCTCACTGAAACTTATGACCTCTAAATAACCTGGAGTGCTGGCCAGTGTCCCAGGTATGAGGCAAGCTGGAGACAAAGCCCTCACAACCCGAGGATGGTAGAATTGTAAGACCATTTTCAGAGTTTATGTATTGCAAGTGTAGCTGTTGACTCACATAAAGAAAACATAAAAACTAGCCGCTGAAAAATCTATGAAGTGAATTGGAGAACTTGCAGTCTCGAAATTCAAGAGTAACAAACAGTTTTCCAGGAACACTCAAGTGAAGAAGTCTTTCCAAAGCTTTCTATTAGGAGGTTGACAATCTCATATTCAAGGTGAGTAGAGACATCAAAAGCAGCTCATAGATAGACAGGTTGAGGAATGCCCATCCATCTCTGCCTCCTTTTCTCCCCTCCATCTTTCTTTCCTCGTTGGAGTACATAGATTACATTCATATTGGCATGGTTTCTAGAGACATTTTTGGATTCTGAGCATATGCACCATATTCAACTCCTCCCTGGATTTCCCAGATCCTTTTCCAGGAAGCACCTTCCTTTATCTATATACTGCTCTTCATCTCCAAACTATAGTGATTATTTGTAGTAATTTTATATAGATTATTTATGATAGAATACAATACATACATTGTATATATTCTAAAATTCTATTATACAAATATGAAAAAAGTGTGTGATATACATAGACACAGTGGGGAAACATGAAAATCTAATGAGAATAAGCAAACCATGAAGACATCAATTACATTTTTATATGAAAGTTATGAAACTTCATAAAACAATGGCAAAAAAGTTCCAAAGTGAACAGAAATGACGATGACAGCTTATGCAGCTAGTGCATTAAGCTAATGAGGTTATAAATATTTTAGACTTATGATAACTAGATATTTCAGCCAAGGAAACCTAAAGTAAATCAAGGAAAAGATATCATTTTATAAAACTGAATAAGGTCATTGAACTAACTACACTAATTTAAAGAGATTTAGAAACATGGCAAAGGCACAGACAAGTAAGCAAAAATAATGCAAAGAAATTCTTAGGCTTATACCCACATGCTTTTTTCATACTTTAAAATTGATCTAAAACCCATTTCAAAGAGATGATAAACACTTTTTATTTATTTGATGTTTTGAGGTATAATTTCAAAGTATAAATACAAACACAAAATCTGGGGTAGTTTGCTATGGTATAAAAATTTGTCGTTGGCCAGGTAGTGGAGGTGCACATATTTAATTTCAGAGTTTCGGAAGCAGAGGCAGGCAGATCTCTGAATTTGATGACGTCCTGGTCCTTAGAGCAAGTTACAGGAAAGCCAGGTCTACATAGAGAAACCCTGTTTTGAAAAACAAAACAAATAAATAACAAATATTCATCATTATTCCATGAATAGTCAGTTGGGGAGCCAGTTCATTAATGAGGTATGGCTAATTTTATTTTTGTAAAATAGTGAAGGAAACATGGCATCTTATACTTTTTTCTCTAATGATTATCTCAACTTACTTATTAGCCATTCATATTTCTGATTTTACATTTTTCTTAAGCTTCTTAGTTTATGAAAAGAATTAGACTTTAGATAGTTATTCCCTTATTTTAATATCTTAATATCTTATTTCCTTGAGTTGATATCTACAAAATACATTGTAGTTTAACATGCAAGTAAAATAACAGTTCCTTACGGTCTTCACTAGAGTGTTTTGGATTAGATAGTTGACTTATTAATCTTTATTCAGGTTCAGTTTCTGATAAATGCTGAAATTCAGATAATATGTAAAGAAAACCTGCAAAGAGCAATATAAGTTGGAGTAAAAATACAGGCAGCATCATTAGTTCTCTGAGAATCTAGTAGGACCTCTTGTCTGTCAGTGTATGTTTAAGTTACATGATTCATATGAAGCGGCTGATAAGATTTCATCAATGTTTGTAAACTACAGACTTCAAACTCGCGATTTCTATTTCTTCTTCCCCCTCACTATCTGTCCCTCTCTAAGTAATTATCTTCGTGTGATTGCAAGCACTGTGTCATTAACATATAGAATAGAGAGTCAAACATACACACACACACACACACACACTTTTCCTTCACTAGAAAATGCTGCTTCTACTGTCATTTTTTCTTTTAGCTATTACTTTATTGCCTTTGAAGCCAAATTTCTGTGACCCAAATTCTGTGCCAGTCACAAATTATATTCTCTTTCTAGTAAGTACACTACCATGATGGGTTATTAGCAACAGGCCTCCATTACAGTAAAAGTAACTCTTGATGTCAACCAGAAAAAATAGTTTTATGGGCTGATAGTTACCATTACCAAGATCTTTTCTTCTAACCAATTCATCTTCTTCTTCCTGTTTTCTTAAGTTTATTATTAGATTTGGGAGAACCAAAATGGTATATTCTTATATCTATACGAAAACATTTACAGTTAACAATTACCTGCTAGAATGAGATGTAATTGTCAAGAATTTTGGTATCTTGATAATTTATTTTATTTTGTACAGTGCCTGCCTGGAATAATCAAGTTTCTTTGTTTTGTATTTTTAAACTGAGGTACTATATTTCTATTTTATGCTACATTATCTGCAGTGTGTGTGTGTGTCTGGGTGTGTGTGTGTGTCTGGGTGTGTGTGTGTCTCTTGTGTGGTTTTCTATGTATCAGGCTATTCTTGCCATGGTTCACGTGTAGATAACAGAGAACAAATTGTAATTGATTCTGTGCATCAGATGGTTCCCAGAAATTGAACTGGATCTTCAAGCTTGGCAGTGGCAAGGGTCTTAAATGGTTAAACAATTTCATCTGTCCCGAGTCTTATACTTCTCGTTCATTAATAAAGTTATATAATGTTTTCCTAAAGTCCTCTTGTGGTTGAAGTTCACATATTCTCATAAAATGATG
>JAQHUG010000028.1:3206607-3218963 GCA_028555095.1 Dicrostonyx torquatus | reverse complement strand
GTTTTAGTCTATGCTTTGTAACTAACTGTCTAGACAGATGAGCATTCAGGAATAACTAGACAGCAGCGGGCTTCAGAACACATTCCTTACTATCCAGTTATATAATTACTGTGCAGATATCAGCCTTGTAGGAGAAGGTGTGTCATAGGAGAGGGACAGTCTGTGAGATTACAAAAGTCCAGTGTACCATTTCCATTGTTCCTCTTTGCTTCCTACTTTTGTATCAAGATGTGACCTCTCCTCTTTTTATTCTACCATGCGCTGCTCTACCATCATGGACTAAATCCCTCTAAAACCTTAAACCAAAGTAAAATATATGGTTCATAGACATCTTCACAATAATATAACAGCAGTTGAAAAGTATTAAAGATACCATTTTTGTTTTTTTCCCAGAAAAGTCTCTTCTCCTGCCAAGAGAATTTATGGTTCTGAAATGTCCTTAAGGATGTGTAGAATGGAAAATAAAAGTCTAAGATGTTCATTTCTTATGTTGCTCCTCAAGTATAATGTAATTAGGACAATTTCCTTTTACTTTATCACCTTACTAGTCCACTTGGACTCACTGCTTTGAAGTTGTGTTCAGTGGTTTTATGTGTAAACTCAGCAGGCCTGAGCTCATTTGATATGTCTATGGCTGCATGCACATGGGCTAAATTTTAATGTTTCATTCATAATAAGGAGAGAGCTTTGACAAAAATTTTGAACAAATGATTTAGTTTTATTATATCATTTTAAAATGCAGTGATATTCTTTGTGTCTTAAAAAGAGAAATAAAAATTCAGTGTTTGCCATCTGGAGATCTCTGCCTAAAGAGAAATATTACATATGGGACTTGGAGAATATTAATTGTGCCATTTTCCTCATCAATATTCTGTTATCAAATCTATTGATTTTTTGGTCACTTTTATAGATTAAAAATCACATTTGTGATCTTAAAATGTAATGATCATGTGTAGTTATCATTTGCTGTCTTAAAATGCAAGCATTTCATATTAAAAATACTTACTTGTCACTATTATTTTATTTTTGTGATTATAATATAACTGCAGAATTTCTCTATTCTCTTTTATCCCTTCAAATCATCCCATATACCCTTACTTGTTTTTTGTCAAATTTATACCCTGTTTTTCATTAATATTACATTATATGGGAACTACACATATGTGATATCTAATATATTATTGCCTATTCAGTCTGTATTATGTTACTCATATATATGTTTACAAGATTTTATTTAGTTGGCTTGCCTGATCCAAAGATGCAAATAAAGATATTTTTTAAAATCTCCCTTTATCATACACAAAACCAAAAAGGAGGGCTTGAGTAATGGTTCAACATTTAAGCACATGCTGGTCTTTGATGATTTTGTTCAAAACGCACAAAGACTAGGTTTCCCCAATAACATGTGGGTTGCTAATATGGGGATGATTTTAGTTCCTTAGCAAGTTCTCTCCTTAACTGAGGGTTGTACCATTATAACAATGGCATACCAAAAAAGGGAAATATGATTCATAAGACTACTTTGTAAAATCCCAGTATTTAGGTTAATACAGCAGAGCTAACTGTGCAGCTTATTGTGGAGTTTCCTGATTTGTTATGCAGCCCTTAGAAGCTTATTGAGTGTCCCTATTGTCATACTTCATGATTTACTGAGCAATACAGAGGAGCTTATCATACAACTTGATAGTACAATTGTGATTTACTAGAAATGGTTGTTCCAATCTGCTTCTGCAAAGGGAAGATTTTCTTCAATATTTCCTAATTACAGGCGGGCCTCATCAAGCATCTTACTTCCCATATAAGCTGTATCTAAGAGGCTTTTATGTCTTTTGAAAGGGGGAGTTTCCTCTCTTTTCCAAATAGTCATTTCTCCACTATAGGCTGGCTCTAAATAAATGAAAAGCTGTTTCACTTTATGTAATAGAGCAGCACCATGATATATAAAATAATTTTATGTGTACTTCTAAACAGACTGAAATCTATCAGTCTGAAACATTCATACGGCTATCTTTGAAAAGGAAAGATTTCTAAGCTGTTATACGATGCTTGGGTTAAGTATTTGCTCCTCTTCTACATAACATCACTCAAATGAATCTGTTATATTTACATATTAACTAAGAATATAAATTTACAAAGAGCTAGTAAGACTTCTATGTTTTGAAAATGTGTATAACTTTACTCTAATATATAAGGAACTCCTACAACAGGTAGTGATTTTCAGATTGTTTACCTCTGTTTATTTTTATGAAGTTATATTCATGTACTGATTTTAAATTTTTCTCTTTGGTATGGGTTCTACGCATATTGCCAAGGCTGATCATGAATTAGTGATCTCAAGAGAAGCTTTCATTTCACACTTCTGAGTGCAGAGACTATATACAATATAGAGCACGGTGTCAACATATTTCATAATTCTATAACTCTTTACTTCATAGGATTCTATTCATTTAAATAATATATAATGCAACAGTTGAAAAAATCAGTTTTATATTTATTTTCCCATATTTAGAAGTTAAATTGTTCAGACTCAGTAATATCAATTAATCTACATATATTTCATATAGGATATTCTAAATATCAATTATACAAATACCACTCATATGTTCTGGAATGCCTGAGTCCAGAAAAATGTCCAGGAGTTTTTGTTTTGGAATGACATAAGCACATGGAAAAAAAAGCTAAGTTCCTTAATACTAGGGAGTAAAAATAATTTAGAAGTTTTGGTATAGCTCAACATCCTTAGTCATTAGACAAATGCAAATCGAAACACCTGTAAGAAAAACCAAGATCAAAAACACTCATGACAAATTATGCTGGAGAAGTTGTGGGGTAAAGGAACCACTCTTGCATTGCTGGTGGGAGTGCAAGCTGGTACAGCCCTTTTTGATATCAGCATGATGATTTCTCAGAACATTAGGAAACAATCATCTTCAAGACCCAGAGATTCTATGGGGTATATATCCAAAGGATGCTCGATCTTGCCATGAGGACATGTGCTCAGCTATGTTCATAGCAGCATTTTTTGTCATAGCCAGAATCTGGAAGCAACCTAAATGCCCCTTGACCAAAAAATGGATAAGAAAAATGTGGTACATTTACACAATGGAGTACAACACAGCAGAAAAAAAAATGACATATTGAAACTTACAGGCAAATGGATGAAACTAGAAAGCATAATATTGAGTGAGGCCTCCCAGACCCAGAAAGACCATCATTATAAGTACTCACTCATATGTGGTTTTTAAACATAAAACAAAGAAAACCAGCCTAAAATCCCAGAAAACCTAGACAACAATGAGGACCCTAAGAGAGACATACATGGACTTAATATACATGGGAAGTAGAAGAAGACAAGATCTCCTGAGTAAATTGTGAGCACTGGGACCATGTGAGAGGGTTTAAGGGGAGGGGAGAGACAGGGAGGGGAGCAGAGAAAAATGTAGAGCTCATTAAAATAAAAAAGTTTGGATATATATATATATATCATTAGAGACATTTTATAGTTAGAAATAATGATATCTGAAAGAGCTATATATAGAATCTTTGTCAGCCAACTTTTGTTCATCAAATTTAATGATTTCATATTTTCTCACCATATACGCTCATTTCCTACTAACCACTTGACAAATTGATGCAAAGTTCAGAAATAGTTATAATCTATTACTGAAAAATAGGTAATTTTGGGGAAAATGATGTTACTGAACAACAATAAAATATCTTCTAAAGTCAGTAATATTACTACATTAAAATTAGAAATATTAATTGCAAGTTACTGAGAAGGCTCATCAGTTAATATCACGCACTCTTCTTACAGAGGACCTGAGTTCACTTCCCAGTACCCAAGCTCACAATCCGACTGTAATCTCAACTCTCGGTATCTGATACCCTCCTCTGGGCTCAACAGGCATCTGCACTCTTAAGAATGTATTCACATGATACACATGCATAATTTTAACATAAGTAAAAATAAGAATCAAAAATATCATAAAAATCTACACTGAAAATTTGTATAGGAAATTCCTAAAAAACGTAAGTAAATCATATATATTAAAAGAAAAGAACAGAAATCTATTTGCTTTTAGAGGTTGGAAATGTGACAGTTATAAATATTGAGAGTTAAAGTAGAAATATTGAAAACAGAAACCCAACATTACTTTAAAAATTATGATAAAACAAATATCAAAACTAAGATGGCAAAAATAAAATATTAATCAACAGAACAGCCCTGTTTAAAATAAAAATGCTGTTTTACTTTTATGAATGCTGGTTCTTGTATGTCTGTACACCGCATGTATTCCAGATGGCTGTGGAAGCCAGATGGAGGGCATTGGATCCCCTGAAACTGGAGTTGCAGACAGTTGTAGGCAACCATGTAGATGTTTTTAACCAACCCGACTTCTGTGAAAGAACTGCAATGCTCTTGACTATCAAAAAGTGACTACAACCCAGGTAATATTGCTTTTTAAGAATATATAATGACTCTCCAATGCAACTGCCTGAGGCACCAATCTGTGATTAAAGCAGACTATATCCACAGGAGAACTTCCATTTTCTAAATAGAATTTGAAGAGTGGATGGGGCTGTATAGGGGGAGAGAGGAAAGAGACTGGGATTTTAGCAGGGAGGAGAAATTGAGATGTAAAAACAAAAACAAAAATAAATGAACAAAAGCATAGTTTAAGTTATAGCTCAACCTTGGGCATAGATAATACAGAGAAGTGAGGTTGGAATATGATGATGTCATTTGACTGCCTGCCAGAACTAGATATTAACACCTCATTGCTGAAGACTCTCACTCACATTTTGGTTGTAGGACAGACAGAAATTCAGCTGACCCTCAGCTGGGAAGTTATTTCCTGGTTTCACCTGAAGGTGTCATGCAATTTGCTGCAGGAAAAAGTCATCATGGCCACCCAGCTGTGATGCACAAACGCTTTGATTTCTAATTTTTGTTATTAAAGACTTGTATAGTTAGTCACAAATAAAATTAAAATTCAAGTGTTTTGTTATCTGTCTTACCTTAAACATAGGCAAGGTTTATGAAATCTGCAAGTTTACCAGCTCTTGTGGGCTTTTTAGAATGTTCATTAACTATTGTCAAGTAATCGAATTTCCAAGTCAATGACATATGATTATTTCAGTAACTTTCTTACACATATTAAAACTAAAACTTCCAAATTTTTAACATTTATTATTAGTAATAAGAAGAATATTCATATTATATAACAGACCTGAAGGGGTGGCTCAGTGTTTAAGGACACTTGTTCTCCTCCAGAGGAATTCTGTTCCATACTGAGTGGTTTCCAACTACCTTTAAATTCAGCCTAAATTTTCCAATGGTCTTTAGGAGAAAGAGAGCCACCAGTTGGTTTTCAGCTACCCAGCTAGATTAGACCTGAAGTAATCACCCAAAAACTATATTATTAAATCACTGTTTGGCCCATTAGCTCTAGCTTCTTATTGGCTAACTCTTACATATTAATTTAACCTATTGCTATTAATCTGTGTATCATCACATGGCAGTGGCTTACCAGCAGAGTTTTGGCATGTCTAACTCTGGTTGCAGCTCAATGGCTTCTCTCTGACTCTGCCCTTCTTTCTCCCAGCCTTCAGCTTAGTTTTCACCCGCACCCCACCAACTTAAGTTCTGACCTATCAAGAGCCCAAGCCAGTTTTCTTAATTCATTAATGATAATCACAGCATACAGATGGAAATCCCATGTCAATGGTCTCTTCTTGTCTCTAAGAACACCGGTCCATACAAGGTACACAAATGTAAACACAGAGAAAAATTCAAATAAATACAAACAAATCTTTAAACAATTGAAGCAATATGACATGTACAATCTTAGGAGAATCCACCCTTACTATAGACAGAGAAAAGAGATTTGAAATAAAGAAGAGACACAGGGTATTTAAAGCCTTGTATTCTGGGTCTAGAGAGATGGTTCACTTCTCTTGCCAAGTAACAAAGTTCAGATGCCAGCATTTGTACTGAATGGCTTATACATGCATATTATAAAAACCTTATTTATTAACTCTAAGGAGTCTGATATCATCTCCCTTCCTCAATATTTCCCATAAAAGTTCACATATATTCAACATATATTCATGCAATCATGCACACAAAAAATTGTACAACAAAATATTACTTTAAAATTTTGCTTCTTTATTAATTCTAAATGTTGTGTCTATACTACTAGTAAGAATAAATCAGAGCATTATGTCAATCTTTGATCTTGTGGTAATGTCCATATTTATATTACATGACATAAATGTTATCTAGTAGAAATCAGGGGAATTATACTTCCTGACATTATAATAATAAAATGTTGAAAAACCAATAGATTGATACTTTACACTGTATTTAAAATTTTACAGTTTGAAAAATATACATATTCTGGAGAATGATTTTGTAATTTCTTTTCAAATCAAGCTATAGTTTATAATATTTAAGTGTGGAAGTTTTATTTAAGACACACAAGATTAATAGGGGCCAAAATACACACAGATTACTATACCAGAAAGAGCTCCTCCGAAGAAGCAGGCAGGTCGGTGATCCGCGCAGAGAGAGAGAGCTTTCCACGTGGGCCTATCATTTTATGCCTCTTGGGACCTGGTGGTCCAGCCCCATTAATTAATTAACAACTAATTAGGGGGCAGAATAATTAGCTAATGGCGTGGCGTGGCTATAAGCCGAAATGGCCAAGACCACTCCCCTTCATTTAAGTTTTAAGTATTAATACAGATGTAGAAGCATATAGTACTTAAAATTTCCAACATTTGTGCTTTACATTTTCTGGGAAAAATGCTTTTAAGTTATTAAGGTTTATGTTGGGATGACAGCCCTCTTAAACCTCTCAGAATTTAGAAGACCACCATAGCAGCCAAAACTGACTGAAAGGGTTTGAGGGTAAATAAATTAATTCACGTAAGTCTTTTATCGTATGTCATCTATTCTTCCTATGTTTTCTCCAATGGACTTTCTATTTTCCCCTTGATGTTTCTTGTTGTTCCCTTTTGATGTCCCATTTTTATGTTCCACCCAGTCCCACAATGTTTCCAGTTTATATACTCACGCAGACATATTTAACACTCTCTGGTAAATAACAATGATACCGAGCATGCATTTTTTAGGGCTATTCAAAACACAGGTGTTCCTGAAGCTGTGAAAATCGGGTTTCTTACTACTCCCATGAGTTTGTCTAGTGATCTGTCAACTGTACTTCTACTGTATAATCCTTGTGGGTCACAGCAATAAATATACAAGAATAACTCTAGTCCAAGTGAAGGGGATGGACCTACTGATCTGAAGAGAAGGATCTCTACAACAGAAGATAACAACAGAATATCCAAGAGGAGCCCCTATGAGAGCCCATTATCAGTGGCACAGTAAAGTAAATGGACACTTGAAAGTAAAGATGAATGGACTAAAGGGTCAACTGTGAGACTCAATAGAGCACAATGAATGAATTTTTTTCTCTCTTTTGTTTTGTTCCTTTCTTTGTTTTTTTTTTTTTCTTTTAGACTTCGTTTATTGGGGGGAGTGATGCAAAATCAAGGGGACAGTGAGACAAATGAGATTCAAATGCATGACGTAAAATGTAAAAAGAATTAAGAAAAGTTGAAAAAAAGATTATCTCAAGTCACAGAGCTTGTATAATTGAGATCAATTGAAACAATGTTTTTTCAGAGAATTAAGTTGAAAATACATGTTTACATATAAATACTCAACAGTGGCACACGGCTTTACAAAAGTTTTATTATTTAGATTTTTATAGTAACTGATATGACTTTTTTCACAGTTAGACACATGTAATATGCATTTATTTTGAACACATACATGGTGTGTTAAGGACCATCTAAATTACAAATCTACTTGGAGTGTGTTATGTGAGATTTGATTTAAAGTGTTTTGTTGTTTTAAATATTTTTTAGATATTTAAAATTTTAAATATTTAAGTCTTCTTTAAGAATTTTACACTTTGCTTCATTGTTCTTATTGAATGTATTATCCTATAAGATTTGTTTATAAATTCATTAATGTACTTAAAGTATGCATTTTTAATAGAGTTTACTTTTGACATTTTTATTAGAATCACATTTGCAATCTAAGAGTTTTGCTTTCTTCATCTTTTTGTCAGTGTTTCATATTAAACTTTGATAATGTCAATATAAAAATAGGGACATTTCCACCTATATTTCTTTTCTAAAAATCCTAGATTGTTTTCTATGTCATGAAAATTGACAAATTTTGTTCTGATGACATCTTGGCTTAATGTCCGCATTGAATATAATTATTTAAACACTTTTCTAATTTCTACATCAATTATTTAATTCTTTGTATTCTAAATTTCCTTTTTTATAATTCAATTTTGATACTGGGAAAGACTCAAGACTATTTTCAAATAATAGTACCAAAGAGTTATATTCTGCATGTTGATATAATTTCCCATCATCTCCTACATGTTCATTTTGTTAATAATGCTGTAAAGAGTTACTGAGGAAAAACACGGGAGTGCATTAGAATTCAACAGTTTTTGTTAGATGCTAAAATTTCTTCTCATTATAATCCATCTTGAAATACAACACCTGGGAGAAGTTAAAAGAAGATTTCCCTCTTAGTCTCACAAGCTGAGTTTTCTTCTCCTCTTCCTAATATCACAATATGTCTTCTGGCTGCATTTCTTCCACATCCTTTTAGACGAGAACTATTTTAGTGATATAGTCATAGTATTAGCAATATCTATCACTCATTACCTTGTCTCGTGATTGTTGAGAGTAGCATGCAATCTGATCTCATTTAAAAATAGTAGAAAATGAAGATTTTTTCCAATGTGTTTATCAATTGTGCAGTATGTGTTTATGATTCTTAGCAATTACCTGTTTTATCTTTTGAATTTTTATAAATTTTCTTTATTTCACATCATTTTCAGGAAATAAAATGATTAGTCTTGTCAAAAACATGATGCTATTTTTAAATACCTCCCCATGTTTTAGAATTTAGTAAATTCATATTGATCTTCCAGTTTGCAGCCTTGCAAGCACGCATTCTTTTCAAGGGTAGGTTACTAATTTTAAGTACTGTTCCTTTATATTTGCCACTTCACTAGGTTTTTTTTCTTATTTGGTATGCCTTCTCCCTGAAAAGAAAAAAAATGATATAATATAATGTATATATTATCCTGATTACAAAATACAGAGAGTTAATCTCAGAACTTCTTTATACATTCATTTTGGAAAAAAACTTTCTTTTCTCATTTTTCATGCCAAATCCAGTTCCCACTTTCTTCCCTCTTCCCACTCCCTCCACCTTACCCCTACCCTAAACCCAATCTACTCCTCAGAGAGGGTAAGGTTTCACATGGGGAGTCAACAAAGTCTAGCACATTGCTTTGAGGCAGGACCAAGACACTTCCCACTATATCTCGGCTGAGAAAAGTATCCCTTTATAGAGAATGGGTTTCCAAGAAGCCAGAACAAGCTTTTAAAGATAAATCCTGTTCTCACTGCCAGTACCCCACAGTCTGCCCAAGCCATGCAGCTGAAATCCACATTCAGAGAGCTTAGTTTGGTCTTATGCTGGTTCCCTCACTGTAAGGCCAGAGTTGGTATGCTCTCATTAGCTCAGGTAAACTGTTTCAGTGTTTATCCCCATCATGGTCTTGACCTCTTTGCTCATAGTCTCACTCCTCCCACTCTTCTAATGGACTTTGGGAGCTCAGCCAAGTGTTCTGATATGGATTTCTGCTTTCGCTTCTATCAGTTACTGGATGTAATTTCTATGATGACATTTAAGATAGTCATCAACCTGACTACAAGAAAAGGACAGTTCAGGCACTGTCTCCACTAATGCTTAGGGTATTAACTGGGGCCATTCTTGTGGTTTCCTGGGAATTTCTCTAGTGCCACGTTTTTGGTAATCCCTTAATGGCTCCCTCCTTCATTCTGTCTCTGTCACTGCTCTCTGTCATTTCCCCATCTAGACTATCCTGATCCTCCATTTCTGCTTTCTCTTCTCCCACCACCCATATGCTCCCATTTTCTCAGGAGATCTTATCTAGTTTTCCTTCCTGAGGGGAATCCATGCATGTTTCTGTTAGGTTTGTTCTTGTTGTTTAGCTTCTCTGGGGTTGTGGACTATAGGCTCTTCATCATTTCCTTTACAGCTAGTGTTCCCATGCAGCACCCAACTCCCTTCTTCGGTCTAGGGGCTGGAGGTTGAAACACACAAATACACACGAACAGACAGACAGACAGAGAAGGAAACAGCACAGACAGAGAAACAGAGACACAGACCTCTAGTCACTGGTAAGAAGCCCATTATTCAATAGCACCATGGATGCTTATATACCCAACAGTCAGGTGGGCCAACAGGTGAAAACCTTATCCTCTGATTCTCAAGGCAAAGCAACACATGCTCGTGAAGCAGAGCTGGTAAACAACTTTGACACAGCTTTTAGTAACTCAAATCAGAGGTAAAGATCTCTAGCAGAGAAGAGTGATGGAGGCCATGACTCCAAATGGTCCCAACATTCCCCTACAAGTGGGTACATACCAAACTCATCTTTTTGGGTCTGGGTTACCTCACTCAGATTTTTTTTTCTAATTCTATCCATTTACATGCAAATTTCAAGATGCCATTTTTTTTTACCGATGAATAGTATTCTATTGTGCAAATTTACCATATTTTCTTTATCGAGTCTTCGGTTGTGGGGCAACTGGGTTGTTTACAGGTTCTGGCTATTATAAATAAAACTGTTATGGATATATTTGAACAAATGTCTTTGTAGTATGATTGGGCATCCTTTGGGAATATGTCTAAGAGTGATTTTGCTGGGTCTTCCACTAGGTTGATTCCCAATATTCTGACAAATCACCATATGGATTGCCAGAGTGGTTGTACAAGCTTGCCTTCCCACCAGCAATGAAGGAATGTTCCCCTTACTCTGTATCCTCTCCAGCATACACTATCATTGGTGCTTTTGGTATTAGTAATTCTGACAGGTATAACATTTTATCTCAGAATAATTTTGATTTGCATTTCTCTGATGGCTAAGGATGTTGAACATTTATTTCCTTATGTGTCTTCTGATCACTTGAGATTCTTCTGTTGAGAATTCTATGATTAGATATGTACCCAAAATTTTAATTGGATTATTTGATATTTAAATGTCTAATATCTTGAGTTCACTATATATTTTGAAGATAAGTCCTCTATCTCATTTGAGGTTGATGAAGATCTTTTTGCATTCAGTAGGCTGCCTTTTTGTCTTATTGACCGTGTCCTTTGCTTTACTAAGTTTCTCAATTTCAGGAGGTCCCGTTTATTTAGTGTTGCTCTCAGTGTTTATGCTACTGGTTGTATATCCTGTGCCCATGCATTGAAGGTTGCTTCCCACTTTCTGTCAGGTATACAGTGTGGTCAAATTTATATTGAGGTCTTTAATCTGTCTGTGCTTGGGAGTGGATATGGATCTATTTTAATTCTTCTACATGCTGACATCCAGTTATACCAGCAAAATTTGTTGATGATGCTTTCTTCATATTTCCATTGTAAAATATTAGCTTTTGTCAAAAATTAAGTGTTTATGTATGTGAATTAATATCAGTGTTTTCAGTTCGATTCCATAGTTCAACCTCTCTGTTTTTATGCCAGTATCAAGCTGTTTGCATTACTGTAGTTCTATAATAGAGCTTGATATCTGGGATGGTGATGCCTCCAGAAGTTTCTTTATTATACAGGATTATTTTGGCTATCCTGGGTTTTTTATATGAATTTGAATTGTTATTTTAAGGTGGTGAAGAATTCTGTTAGGATTTTGATGGGGATTGCATTTAATCCGTAGATTGCTTTTGGTATAATTGCCATTTTTACTATATTGATTCTACTTCTCCAAGAGCATGGGAGATCTTTCCCCTTTTGAATATTTTCTTTAATTTCTTTCTTCAAAGACTTAAAGTTCTTGCTGAATAGGTCTTTCACTTCTTTGGTTAGTGTTACCCCAAGATAATTCATGTTATTTGTGACTACTGTGAAGGGTGATTTTCCTTTGATTTTTTTCTCAGCTTTATTATCATTTGTATATAGGAGGGTTACTGATATTTTTGAGCTGATCTTGTTGTATTCTACCTAATTACTGAAGCTGTAGGGTTTCCCTGGTAGAATTCTTGGGTTCGCTTATGTATGCTATCATATTATCTGCCAATAGTGAAAGTTTGACATTTTCCTTTCCTATTTGAATCCCCTTGTTCTCATTTTGTTGTCTTATTGCTTTAGCTAGAACTTCAAGAACTATATTGAATAGCTATCGAGAGAGTGGACAGCCTTGTCTTTTTCCTGATTTTAGTGGAAT
>JAQHUG010000028.1:3160660-3181229 GCA_028555095.1 Dicrostonyx torquatus | reverse complement strand
AAAAGATGAGATCCATTCAAGCCAAACATGAACCATCTTCATAATTCAAACCATAAGTGATTTATAGATCATGACTGACTGTACATTTAGAATAGTTTGCAAGTATTTGAAAGTATTAATTATTTAGCATAACATAAAACATTTAAAACAAGGGAAACACAATGGGATAAGGGAGAAGAATAGATGTAAAATATGATGACAAAATAATTATATTATACATATGAAATTGTCAGTTAATAAGTAGAATATTTTTAAAAGAGGAAAATCAATATAAAAGAAAAACCATGAAGGAACAGAAAGTATATTTTGTGGCTACTCTATCACAAGTCAAAATCTAAATCTGTGTTAATAGAACAATATGTCTTGACATGAGGCAGAAAATCATAGATCAGTGAACCACAAACAGAACTCCCTAAGAAGATGCACAGATAGTGGCCAACTGGTATGTGATACTGCAAGATGATAAGGAAATACTGAATAACAGCTTTCAGGAAAATGATTCTTTAAAAAAAATTGAATAACTATTTTAACTCTTTATTCAGTTGATTCCTGGTATATTATGCATTTGTTTCTATGTTGGGGACCAGCTTAGACAAAAGTACTATTTCCCAGGGTAGAAACATGGAGATTAGAAGAATAATAAAGGCCATGAAGACTTGAATGAAAATAATAAAATAAAGGACATGGGATAGTACCAGGAAGAAGGTCTTTTGAATACTGAAATTTGCATGTATTTAATTTTCCATAAACTTTTATACCCCAATACAGCAGGGGGAAGAAGACAAAAGACTGCTTTAACATGATACAAAGGACAACTAGAACAGTTACTTACTTCAAAACTTGACACATCAAATCATTAGCACTGTGCTGTTTAGGCAGTGAACCCACCCTAGGCAAAGTATCCTTCAGGCAGCCACTCCCAAGGTCAAACCTCCAATTTCAAAAGAAAGATCAGAGAGTGCTTGAATTTCCTGACTTTTGGTCAGGGGGAGTGGATCTACCTGTATAGGAATCTTAATTTCAATAGAACCAAGCAACCACACCCTAGGACAGCTTGTGTAGCCCTGGTTATTGTAAACAATTTTGAGGAACCTCAGACTCTCTGGTCTTCCAACAAGGTGGAAATTGCCTCAAATCTTTGGACCTCCACAATTCCATAAGGGTAAGACTTCCTATTATAAAAATAGCAAAAAGGAAGTTTAAAATTTTGTCAGAAGAAATTTATTTAGTGAAAGAAATTCATGGAGAAAAAAAAAGGCAGATTGTATTTATGCATATGTACATATGCATTATATAACAATAATAAAGAAAAAGAGGCCAGTGACATGAGAGTCCATAGTCATTGAAAGGGTTAGGAAGCAGATAGGAGGGGATATAGTTATGTTATTTTATTTCAGTATATTACCAAACAAGGTCAGATAATAGCAACTATTGATGATGCAAGAAGTACTTGCAATAATATTTCAACCACAGTGAAGCCATATCATTTCCAATAATTTTCATGCAATAAAGGAAAACATTTGACAATGCAAATGAAATCCAATTCTAATGAGAATTTTTTGGGACAACAGAAAAACTAAGATGTCCATGAAAAGCAGTCTTCATGAATGTAATCTGTCACAGTCATCTGATTAATAAAGATGACTTCATTTCACCAAGCAGGATTTTTTAAACCTTTTGTTACAAAGCACTTTTCCATTTAAAAAAGATTTTTAAAAGACAAAAATCCATTGTTTACAGACAGTATGGATGAAGCAGATAAATCATTAACTCATTATAAGATACTTTTTTGATTTGGAGAGAAGAATAATAAAGGAAATGTGGGTAATTTGAGAGGGAAACAATATTCACAAGATGATCAAGTGATATTTATGGCTGATAATAAGATATAGTCCTTAGGCAACTTGTCAAAAAGTGCTCACAACTAGTAAAGCATCTACTAGGGCTAAACATATACATCCATCCCTTTCTATGTGTGAGTGATTTCCATAACTGATCATGGGGTGTAGCCCTGGCTGGCCTCAAACTCATGCTCATTCTTCCTAGGATTTTGCAGTGTTTTCTACCCTCATGAACAGATTGAACCTAACTGGCTGATAAATCTTCTGTATGTTATTTTGTTTTAGAAATGAATTTCCAATGACTGTTATCAGTTTACAGAAAGCAAGTCATTTAAATGTCTTTAACTTGAAAATTGGAGGAGGTAACTATATTGAAATGAGAAACTCCCATCTACAGGCAAGGAGAGATTCAAATTTTGTGTTGAAAATTTTATCTAATTTTTTTTTTTTATCTGAATTCCCCTTCTACCTGGAATACAATGTGGGTTGGATCAGTCTAGAAAAATACAAATTGTATTTTTAAAATCATATAAAACCCTCAGCGTAAGTGCTGAGAAGACATTAAATATAAAACTGGGCAACTCTAAACAAACATGGGTGGCCCCTCAAAATTTGATTCATTCAATGTGTACCTAGACCCCAGCAGAATCTTAAGTCAGTGGTTTCTGAGATCGATAAAAATTATACAAAGATTCCATGTAATTTTTTTTTTCATGACAAAACAAGTTCATTCCAAAAGAGCAGTTTGGGCTACACAAACAGGTCTTTCTGGTCAGATATACTTAACACAAGAAGTTGGTAAGATATCAAAATTAGGCCAAGCGGTTCCTCAGTCAAATGTAGACCTGTGCTCTTTGTTTTGGCTTCCTTGTTACCTCCTTCCAGTTAATTGGGTTGTCTTGTTCTGAACTGGTACACTAAGGAGACATTCCCTTGATCATTTTGCGGCAATCATATTTATTTTAACACTGTTAAGAGTTCTAACCTATGACTGAGGTCAAGGTGCGGGATAATTTAGGTGTGGAAAAGGCAGGAGAAGGAGAAGGTGAAATTGGCTGAGGTGGTGAGATTTGACTTAAGCTCTTCACAAATGCTTAGAAAATTGGAATTCTACGACTTTGCCAGTGTTAGATTCATTATATTGCTCAGTGATTAAGCACAGTGTTTAAGCTGAGCTCTTACCGTTATGTAAAGTGCCTCTGGGGCAGGTCTAAATTGCAGATTTTCTATGCTTTTCTCTCTGCATGATTCTGAACTCCTATAGATAATAGCCTTTGAACAAAGCTTCTGTATGTAAAGTAGATTTTATAGCCCATATTTGATGAAAAGTACAGTCACAAAAGTATTCTTTCTAAAGGCATCACTCTGTGCCAGAAATTTTATATAAGCCATTTCATCTATGCCTAAATTCTCACAAAACAAACTGAGATAGCAATAGAAAGATGCTCACCGGACAGAGTGAATCTAGTTCTTGGCAACAATGATGCTCATAGCGAGCGTCTGTGGCAGCACAAAGGGTACAGTTTTAGTCCTGTGACTGAACCATGATTCCTGGTTCCCATACAACTTGCAACACAGTACTTTTATTCATAGCAGAATTTAATAATGCCATAGACTATAACCAAGTAACAACAGAAATATATATAGCATATGCATGATCTTTCTAGGAAAATCGTTGGTGAAATATCCCAAATCTGAATCAAAGAGTATCCAAATAACAGGAAAACCATTCAATGTCTATGCTTTTCTCACAGTATTTTTAATACTTGATACATAAAATGTGTTAAAGGTCTGGAAAAATGCATCTCCTGGAAGATTTATAAAAGAGAACGACGTATTTTAAAAAATGAAAAATGACAAACTTTCTATGATAACAAACTGGCATATTTTGTTATCTACTAATCAATAAATTGAATGAAGTATTAAAACAGTTGTTGGTCTCTTTGGCATTAGAAGGTACTTTGCAGGCTAAGGACAGAGAAACATAAACATCAACAAAGCCTCAAAATCCTCAACCTATGCCTCGTGGTGGTAGTGCATGCCTTTTATTGTAGCACTTAGGAGGCAGAGGCAGGTGGATCTTTGTGAGTTTGAGGCCAGCCTGGTATGCAAGAGCTAGTTCCAGGACAGGCTCCAAAGCTACTGAGAAACCCTGTCTCGAAAAACCAAAGACCAACCAACCAAACAAACAAAAGCAACTCAACCTACAATCTTTCCTGCCTGCAAAATTTTCTGGGGCAATGGTGGTGCAGAACTTGTGCTAGTGGTCAGTCAATGACTGGTTTAATTTGATGCATACCTCACAAGAGAAAACCCATACCCTGTACTTCCGGGATACCCAGTAATCTGAGGATGGGTAGACCAGGGATCTGGGAAAGAACCAAACATAACTCCCCCAAACCAAACCAAAACAAACAAAACACAGAAAGCAGCATCCATAAGCACTCTAATACAGAGTGCAAACAAATCAAGGTGTTGCATGTTAATGACATTTTAAAAACGCTAGAGGAAAAGAGGTCAGTGTTAGCCACTTGACAGTTTTCAAGCCAACTTGTACCTTCAGGGGTTCCAAAAGTAACAAAACAAAAGACCCACAGGCGCTCAGATGCTTTGCGGTGGTGGCACATCATATATCCCATCAGAGGCGCTTGCTGTCAGCCATACTGCACGCCATTGAAGTTAGTTTGTAGAGATGCAGAGCATTTTAAATTCCAAGAGAATGTAGAGAGCAGAGAAGAGGCTTAAGTGACCACGCACATCCTTGTGATGAGACTCTGGAGGGCGATGCCCTCTGCGCTGGTTGTTTCCTCTGGTGTACACATTTCTACACACTAATACACTTCTTTAAATAAAAAAAAATGGTGACCAAATAACTACAAAAAAGGATTTAAGGAACAAGAGATGTATTCTAGCCCTTCTAGGAAGTGATGTTATGGCTGGGAAGAACAGGGTAATTCTCCTGTAGGACACAAAGACAGTACAAAGAGGCCTACAGGGGTTCAGGCCAAGCTACAGCACACAAGATGTCCCTCACAAATCACTGCTGACTTGTGCTAACAAAGTGATATTAGTTCCAATGAGTCAATATGACTGCCTTAACAAGACCTGAAAAATGACTGTACCAATTGAATTGAGAAGAGGAATGGGGGAGATCTTTCTTGGTCTCAATCTCTGATGAAGAGATACATGCAGTTAGCAAATACCGAGAGAGTAAAAATAAGTTTTTCACAAAGGATGAGCCCCTTTAATGGCAACTTTACACCTAGTGATCATATATAAATATAAGCAACACTAAATATATTCAGATGCTTGTGTTTATATGTTTGTATGGAATAATAAGAGTTATAAAACAATATAGAATGAACTTGGGGGCCAATAAGAGGGTTAGAGGAAGTAACAATGTTTTAACTTTTAGAAAACTGAGAAAAGAAAGAAGGACTAATAGAAATATTTATAGGATTAAGTTGCTCCCTATTTCATGAAAGTTTGAAGGAATGCCCTCAGTGATTTCCATTCCCGAAAACAGAACCGTGTATAGCAGTGCAAATATAGTTTACTAAACTTCATTCATGTGGCTATCGCACATCATGGTGTATTATCATTTTAAACCGTGAGATTTTACGGCTTTAAGGATAGAGTAACTGGATAGATTTTATTGAGGATAGTCATATGTAAAATTTTATATGATGTGGAGTTTGGATCACAGTTTCCTCCTCCCCTGTATTGTCTCCTGTATACCAAAACACACATGCACACACATATGCACGCATGCAAACATGTACACATCCACTCACATACACACACATTACACAGACACTAAATGCTTCATATTCCTATCTTTGACTAATAAGAAAATCAAGGCAAGGTCTGATTTTATTCCTTCTTGAAACTGTTTATACTCCTCTGTTGAACCAATGTGCTATTGTTAAGAGACAGTATATTTATTTTCTTTGTCCTTATTTACAGTGTGGATCCATGTACATAATGGCTTTATACTGGGATTTATTTTTTGAATTGCTGAATAATTAAATTTCCATTTTGAAAGGATAGAAATAAATACTTGCATAACTCTGAACTTCTGCCGCCAGGAGAAATACATGGGAATTTAAGTAAGATGAGAGAGCTGATTAAATTATTAAAGGAGATGGTATAGCAGTATAAAGGAATAACAAGATATTAAGGTAAAGTCATATGCATTATGGCCATTAAAAAAAAATCGTGGTTAAAAAAAGGGATGGTCTCATTCTTTGGGGGACTTACCATTACAACAGCAAGACCAACAACTCAGCCCATTCTCTCAAAGGTTTCAGCTCTTTCACAAAGTGTCAAACTGAGAGCCAACACTTTACTCATGGACATTTTAGAAACTATAACAAATACATAATACCTATATAAGATATGTTGTAATTTGTGTAGCTGTGTTCCCAGTGCCTGAGAGGAGCGCAGACCCTTTTGTTCCTTTCCACCCAGCTCTCGGCCTTCAGCTAGCTTATGCCTGAAATAACCACACGAAAATTGTATTAATTAAATTACTGCCTGGCCCATTATCTCTAGCCTTTATTGGCTAATTCTCACATCTTATTTCAACCCATTGTTAATAGTCTGTAAGTCACCACAAGGCAGTGGCTTACCGGGAAGATACAGCATGTCTGATCCTGGTGGCTTCATGGAGGCTCTCTCTCTGACTCAGTCTTCTTCCCAGCATACTGTTCTCTTTTCCCCGCCTAAGTCCTGCCTTATCAAAAGGCCAAGGCACCTTCTTTATTAACTAATGAAAGCAACACAAAATACAGAAGAACCCTCCTACACCATGCCCCAATGGTACAAAAGAACTTTGGGTGACTGTACAGGCAGCGAGATGTCTCTGTCATTTCTAGAGTTTTGGAAGTTGCTTACTTCTTGTTTACTTAGGTAATATTTTATCCTTCTGGAGTCTTTGATAGAGTTGAAGAATGGATAGTTGTAGTTATAGTTTTCCTTAGTTATGATAAAAGATAAAATAGATATAAATATTGTAACTGTAATTCTTGCTTGATAACTGTTTTGTTATATGTAAGTTTACTATGTTAAAATGAAAGCCTTTCTTTTTGTTTAAACAGAAAAAAGGGAAATGGTGTAAGAGGGTTCTTCTGTATTTCTGTGCTTTCATTGGTTAAATAAAAACTCTACCTGGCCTGTAGAATAGGACACAGTGCTTAGGTGGGCGGAGTAGACAGAATGGAAGGTGGTGAGAGAGAAGGAAGTGTGAGAGATGCCATGATGCTTCTCCCTGAGATGGACATAAATTAGAATCGTCCAGTAAGCCACCATCTCGTGGTGACATACAGACTTTCTAGAAATGGGCTGAGTCATATCTAAGAATTAGCCAAGCAAAGGCTAGAGTTAATGAGCCAGGCAATAATTTAAATGAATATAATTTTCGTGTGGTTATTTCAAATGTAAGCTCTGAGCAGGCGGGGCAAAACAAAAGGGCCTGTGTTCCTCTTAGGTGCTGGGAACACAACCTGCACGCACCTCTTACTACAAAGATACAATAGCTTAGAATGCTATATATGATAATAAATGACTATATTTCTTTTTTTCATATTTTTAAGAAATTTAGTTTTCTGTTATTGTTATTTTTCTCCTCTATGGAGGGTATGCTCTCAAAGGGAATCCTGATCAACCCTGAACTTGCATTGGAGGTCACCTTGGATTTCACGTTTTTCTGACTACACTTCACCTTCCAGTGCTGGGATTATACACTTATACCACTATCCTAGTTTCTACAGCTATTTTTTATTAGTATAGTTGGAATGTTTATGTTTAAGATAACAATAATAATAGCTATAATAATATTTACTTTTTCATGTTTTAGTATTGAGGTTGATTTAATTTTTGACATGTTTTAATTTAAGCTTGATTTCATTTTACAACTGTTTCTCAATCCCTAGGACAAGTATTTGTTTTAATTGAAAAGATGTATAACATATTACTTATAGGTTTTAATTTACAATTTTTTTATAAAGATCAGAGTGATTTAATAAAACTATTTTCATATTTTATTTAAAACTATACTTCTACATATGGCATGGATAAACAGCATCTGAATTCTAGTTTCAAGCGTTGGTTTTTATGGCATTAGAAGTGAAGCGCCAGCCCTTGCCTTTCCCCTAGTGTTTCAGTAGAACAGTACTGCTCAAAATCCTACTGTCGCTAAGAAGCAGAGGTTCCCAGAGGGGTGCACAGAAGGATTTTGCCTTTTCTAAAATCTATTTTCAAACAATAAGCCTTGAATAATATAAATTCTACTTTTTCCCAAGGACATTATGATGGCTTTATATTTTACTGCATTTGAGGCAATGAAGAAATAAACGGTTAGGCAGTCTTAAAGGATTTTAAAAGTTGTCTTAATGTTTCCTAGCCACCCACATTTTATATCATATACCAGAAGAGCTAGTCCTCAAGGGGCTCTAACGGCTGTCTAAATCTGGCTGATAAATGGGGGAAAACAAGGTCTGTGAACTTTGTCAGTTATTTTGGGGGGGATATTGTTCCTTGATAATGTTTTAGCTGGCACAAAACAAAACAGGATCAGACATTAACCTTAAAACAATAGAATGCTCCAAAATAATATTTCTAAAATGTAGCAAGATTTCTGTGTCTCTGCACAGAACCATATTGGCTTAGGGCAGAATGGGGTGGACAGAAAGTAAAAAGTAGAATGTTAACCCAGTTGAATCTAAGTGGAATCCATAAATGCTTTCAGTGAAGACAGAGATCATTAAGGAACAAGTCAGCTTGTTTTTTGCTGTTTTGTTTTCACCCTTGTCTATATCCTGTTATGGTCAGAACACTCTTTTGTGGATTCTGTTATTGGAGACTTCATAGTTCTTTGTTCAGTTTGGGCTTTGACTCCAGACACTGCATATTTACTAGGCAAAGCTATTTTCATAAACTTTGAAAAAGCAGTATAAATTGAAACTTTCACCCCACTTCCTTTGGAATTATTTACATTTGAATGATTGGTTTTAGTACTAATAGGTCTGAATGTTAGGCAAATACTGTCTATAAAACTGAGTTTTTTTATACTAATAATGAAGTATAGTGTGGTGATTTCTTCTGTGGGCTTACTGAAGAGAGATAATTTTAGAGGAGGTCAGACAATAGAAATTATTTTTATAAGGCAAAATACTGGAAATAAGAAGAAAAAGAAAACTCAAAACTTCATGGCATTATTTTAGCATAAATTTTAATGACCTCTTATCACTAGAAGCTGGGATGGCTGGTTGCCTATAAGGTTTATTTTCCTGAAGGATTGGAAAATAGCACTGAAGGGGAACAATATAAAGAGATCCATTGCCTAGCATGGTGAGCATAAAAATTATATTCATAAGGAATAGAGAAAGTCAATGCTCATTTTTCTTGCAAATCAGTCCAATGATTTAAATGTGCTATTGTTTGACAAAATCTTTCTTTGACCGAAATCCTAAATGAACAAGAACTAGAATAATGCATGACCAAATAGCTAGGCCATTTTGTTTGCTTTTTTGACATATAAAAATAAAGATTACATTTATTAATTTCTCCAGGCCTTGTGCTTTAATTTTAAGATTGCTGTGATTAATTTATTCTTGACATAATTGATCTACCATCATACAGACACTGGGGTAATTCGGACAAAATTTGAAGTTACCTTCTTTCTTAAAATATCTCAGGATTTCTTTTTTTCAATTAATTTTTAAAACTATCTTTTCTTATTTTACATACCAATCCCAGTTCCTACTCCCTCCCCTCTTCGTGCTCCCTCCACCTTCTCTCCCATCCCCTGCCACATCCACTTCTCAGAGAGGATAAGACTTCCCATGCAGAGTTAACAAAATCTAGCACAGTAATTTGAGGCAGGATCATGGCTCTCCCCACAATGTCTAGGCTGAGCAAGTTATCCCTCCAGAAAGAATGGGTTCCAATAAGCCAGAACAAACAGTGAATATGCATCCTAGACTCACAGGCAGTGGCCCCTCAGTCTGCTCCAGCCATACAGCTGTCACCCACATTCAGAGGGCCTAGTTTTGTCCTATGCCAGTTCCCTTGTTGTCAGGCCAGATTTGGTGGCTTCAATTAGCTCAGGTAAGCTGTTTCAGTGCATATCCTCATCATGGTCTTGACCTCTTTGCTTGTATTTTCACTCTTCCCCCTCTTCAACTGGACTTTAGGAGATCAACACAGTGGTTCCCTGTGGATCTCTGCCTTTGCTCCCATCAGTTGCTGGATGAATGTTCTATGATGACATTTAAGATAGTCATCAATATGACTACAGGCAAGGCCAGTTCAGGTACCTTCTCCACTTTTGTTTAGTATCTTAGGTGAGGTTATCCTTGTGTATTACTGGGGATTTTTCTAATGCCAGGTTTCTTGCTAGTCCCATAATGGCTCACTTCATCAAGATATATCTTCCCTTGTTCTCTGTCTCTGTCCTTTCCCCATCTTGACAATCCTGTTCCCTAAAGGTCTCCTTCTCCCTCTCCTTCTCCTGCACTCAAAAATATTCAGTAGGTAGAAACTTTCTCAACATTTCAATATAATATACTAACTTCTTCTCTGTAGATTTTAGTATATGCCAATATTGTCAAATGTAGAGATATTCATAGCTCAATATATTTAAGACTTTTGTGAAGATTATGTTTTGCACTAATTATGCTTGTTCTATTATTGCCAACTAATTAACTAGCAACTAAACATACTGTTAGTTGTAAAATTAATGTAAAGATTATTTTCAACATCCCTTTTTGCAAATATTAGTAAACTCTTTTCTCTCGCTGTATATTTCTCTCTATCAGTTTTTCTTTGAAAACACACAAACAAGCAAGTATTCTGAAAATGAAAGGAGAGTCATTTCGTTTCACCTAAATAAAAAAGTATAGAGAAGGTTAATTTCTAGCCAATATCAAAGGAAATATATGACAGGTAGGTGAAGAATGAAGCTGCTATATAGTTATGGTTTCGGGCCAATTTTAGAAGCATATATATTTATGTCCTAAAACTTATAATGATATGTGTTTATTTTCATATAGTAATCAATCTCTAGCTCCAGCTTTTCTAATATTTCTTTTTGTTATGTTTTTCATAGTCTTTTGGAGTTAATGTTACAATGAAGTCCTTAAGTAAGAATCTATGCAGTCAAGGAGATTATTAGTGAGGACCAGGAAGTGGATTTTAGCAAAGGACAATGCATTACTCATTAAAAGGGCTAAGATCACACATCTCACTCTGGAGAAAATTTCTCCACTTGGGCAGAAAAAAATGTGAGCAGTTAGGTAGGGGTGTTCTATTGTGGTATGAAATTAAAAGGCACGTAAAGAATTTTCTAGTGGACATTGTCGCCAAATAATGGATTTCCTGATTTTAGCTATGCTACTAGTTATGCCCATTTTTCCTCCCTGTTCAGAATGTACCCTTCAATAATTGCTCTGGCATAAACATAATTACGCCAAATATTTCTTTTTTGATGTGGCAAGCTATTAAGCTTTCTCACTAGAGAGCTTGAAACTACTCTTTTTGTACAGGATGAAAGGATTGTTCTGTTAATGATGGTATGGGAGACTTGGGAACAGCCTTCCTACAGAAGCATGAATAGAATAAAGGCTTTCTGTCTGATGAGTGGGCAGAGGCCTTATACAGTCTACTCAATGAGGAAACTGCCTGATGCTCTGGAGCCTTCTGCACAGTCAGTCTACACGCTTCAGCCTGTTCACCATCACGTTGCCTCTTCTGCAAGCACATTCAGAGCTTGTTTGCTCTGAAAAGCACTGTATCCCCAGGGCCTCTCTTTCCAATGATCCCTTTCAACAGGTTTAGTTACCCTTTCTCCACCACCTGTATTCCACTGGGTAGCTTCTGGTTCTTTTGGAAATAACCTATATCTGCTACCTACCCCTACTAGAAATCTGCTAAGTGTTGAATTATATCTTTTAGGTCTTGGTTCAACTTTTCTGTTATTCCTTCCTCAAATACTCTTCTATGCTGAACATTCTTCTATACTATTTTCATCAGTTCCTGACCACAAACATCTGCTCTTTAAACTATCATGCTGTTTCTTCTCCCAACAATATCAAGAGTATTAAAAGTTAATGTAGATTATATGAGGTATAAGAATATAGGGTAATCAGTTGTAAACTCTCTCAAGCCTTGTTACTTTTGTTTTTTTGCTTGTTGTTTCTCATACATAGAAATGATAAAAGATACCCCAAGCCAGATATTTTGTGTATAGACTACTCCCATATTACTAATTGGGGTGGTGGAAAAAAACCCTCATTATCTCCCTTATCTGTGGTTTTGGCAATCTGGAGTAATTAACTTCTAGAAAACAATCTGGCTATAAAATTCATTACTATTTGCATGTTTATTGAAACAAAATCCAAGCCATAAAAATCTCTATTTCAGAATATTTTCTCAGAGAAATAGAGATGATTAAATTCAGCTACCACATGCACACTCATCCTTGCTATAAAGCATCTCAAAATATTTCCCCCAAAACAGGACTACTGGAGACTACATCACAGAGGAACACTCATTATCTTGCTTAATTTGTGAACTCAGAGTTTTGTATTGGAAATATTTTCTTAAATGTATATTAAGCATTTTGCTAAGTGTATAACAGCTAAATATTCATAGGGAACTTATTAGTATAAGTAAAATTAAAGGATTTACAGATTTTCAAATATTAGTTACATAGCCTATTGATGAGAGAGACATACCTAATAGAGATACAGTTAGAAATAAAACAAATTTGTTGTATAACCCACTATGTATTTAAAATTATGGTGCTTTCAGAGCTGGAGAGATAGCTGAGCACTGACGAGGGTTTGTATCTTTTGTAGAGAACCCAAGCTTTATTCTCTATACCCATGCAAGAAAGCCTTAAACTGCCTATAATTTCTGCTCTCCTTGATCCAATGCCCTTTCTAAGCTTCCATTAATATGCACACTTAAGTTCATTTATCCATACACAGGCACAAATGAACACATATTTTAAACATTGAGTATTATAATATACCTGAAGTTTTATTTGTCTACTACCTCTTTTAATAGCAAGGGATATACCCCAAGCAATTGTAAAAATATGCAGTTCAAATATTCAGATAACCGTTGATATATTGAAGCAGTTCTTTAGCAGATTATATAAAGATATCACCTAATTTTATTTCATATCTCTGGTGTATTAATAGTGTCAAATTTATTAACAGTTCTACAATGTTCAATATGCTATTAGTAATTTTATTGCTGTAAATTATTCTTTGCCTGTGCCCCAGACAGCAAAAGTTGGATCTGGGTACTTTCAATATGTCTTTGTCTGTTTGTAGCAGATAAAGAAAAGAAGAGGAAATGCCTGATCTTGTGCAACTGTGTAAGTACCTCTGACATTAAATATGTCAATTGTCTCTCTTCTTTTGATTTTGTGTCTCCCTATGTTTAAACATTCCTATCAAGGAAATTCTCCAAATGTGCTGTCTTCCTAGAATTTAGTGATCATCCTTACTAAAACAGAGCAAAAGCATGGTCAGCGGATGCAGAAACCTTGCAGGCTCACGCTACATTTAGGAAACTGAGTGACTGAAATAATGACTGAAGTTCTGAGAATTTTCCACCGCAGTGATGTGCTGTGTGCACCAGCTGGTTTATCTTCATGACCTTTCTTGAGCTTTTCGCAGTCTAATCTTCCAGACTCCCAGGGGGAAGTGTGACTTGTCTATGTCCACTCCTCATCTTCCAAAAGAGTCTAAGATTTCGTTAGTAATTTATTTTGTTTAAAAGTACACAGGCATTGGTGTTGGAAGTCCTTCTGTCTATGTGCTGCTTTTATTGATTAATGAATAAGACATGGTCTTGAGCAATGGTTCAGCAGTTCTTAGCACTAACCACTCCTCTCAAAGATCCATGTGTAAGTTGCAGAACGTTCAGGTTGGCTCAACTGTCTATACAACTCCACTCCTGGGGAATCTATTGCCCGATTCTAGACTTACAGGTAAAGGACACATATGTGGGGCTCAGACATATGTGCAACTGCTTATATACATAAAATAATTAGTTAATGAGAATATATTTATAAAAGCACCCTGAAATTCTGTTGTTCACTAATATTTATTTAAGCATTTGCCTCTTCATTTTAACTGGATCTAACTCAAATATTACTTTCAGTTCTGAAAACCCCGAGCAGTGAAACACAGGCTATATGATGACATAGTATTTTTAATTAGAGAAATATTGAAACATATTAATGAATTTCTCCATTTACACCTAGATACTTTCACTCTGTGGGACTTATTATTATTTGGGGAGCAAGTGTTAGCTAATACAGCATAGCTATTAATTTTTAAAATGAATACTTGCAGCTTTCCTTAGCATTTACTCAAGAAATCTATAGTTAAATTAAAACCAAATCTCCTAGCTTGTTTTGTCCTATTTGGCTGTTGTCTCTTAGAGGCCTCCTCTTTTTGAAGAGGAAGAACAGAGAGAGTGGATCTGGAAAAAAAGGGAGATTGGAAAAGAGTTAGTCACAGTTGGGGGGGGGTTAAATTGAGGTTGAGATGTATTGTATGAGAAAAATCTATTTCTAATAAAAAATAAAAATGACATGAATCCTGACATTTTCATATTTTATTCTCATATCAAAGATATAAGAAAATGATGTAATAATACTGCAATAATATTGCAATAAGGCAATTTGAATTTCCTTTTTTCACATATTTAACAGGGTTTTAATATACTGACATAAATGAATATACTATTAACTTTAAAAACTGCTGGAGGTATATGAGGAAGACAGAGAGAAAGAAAGAGAGAGGAAATCAGACGGAGACATTTACGCTTACAAATACCACATGGAGTAGTTAATCAGTTTGTCTTGAGCAAAATTTTAAGCCAAGTGAAGTTGTCATACTTGTATGCATCAATTTTGTTCCAATGCTTGTGCTTATAAAACTTTACTATCATTTTGGAATATTACTCTGTCATTCTATTTAAAATATATATTACTGGCCCAGAGATAAGAGTGATTAAAACGCTATTACAGAACTTCAAATAACATTGTATTAACAGCAAAGTGGAGTGGTTTGTACCTAATACAAACTGTAATACACATAAATCTGCAAGTTTAAGTGTAGAAGATTTGTGAAAAATGCTGAAAGGGAGTTATATTTTCTTAGGAAACTATGGTTCTTAATATCCACTGAGGCTTCTTAGTGAATTTTTTTCTAACTAATGCAAAAAACTACTATTTATTTATTTTGTTTTCCATGCTGAAAGGGAGTTATATTTTCTTAGGAAACTATGGTTCTTAATATCCACTGAGGCTTCTTAGTGAATTTTTTTCTAACTAATACAAAAAACTACTATTTATTTATTTTGTTTTCCATGCTGACATGGAATACTAATACATTGTTATATTAATATTAATGTATTATAAATATTAATCGAGCATATGTTTTTTCAGTTAACAAAATTGATGAAGACAGAGAATATAACACAACTAAACAGTTTTAAGTAGATAGAATTATATTATTAAGATCTTTATAAAGTCTGACACCATGTAAATCCCAGATAGTGTGCTGTAAGAAAGAACACATTTGTGTTTATCATTACATTTTCAAGTCATATTATTAGGTCTTTAAAATATGAATTGCCTAATCAGAAAGAGTAATTGCTATCATTAAGGTACTATTGTATGTATTTCTTCACGGAGTTTAATGGATTCTCTGACAGGCAGAATACAGTTTTTCATGGAAAAGAGCCCACATGTTCTATCTGTCCGTTGAAAGTCATGCTCCCATGATCTGGAACAGAGCATTTTTTATGTGTTTGGTATCACTTGAGCTTTAAAACTTTTAGAAAGAAGTGTTTCACGAACAGTGCTACTGGGGGAAGCGGCTATGTGGACACAAATGAGGTGTCCCTGTGCAGAAAGAAGTGAGACGTGCCTGGCACATGTCTGGGTTAATACAAGTCAGGATTTCAATATTACCTGAGTGAATTTCAGGGCTGAGATTGAGATATAAGGAAATAGTTAAAAAAAGTTGATACAATGAAATGGTGGCCATTGATTATATAGAAAGCAACTTGTGTCAGCCCAGCAGCATAACGATGCAGGAGGAGACAATAAACAATTTCTAATATCATTCCACTGCATTTATTTCCTTCAAGGGGATTCTCTTTTTGATCACTCTTTCGAGTGCACTTTAGTGACTAGTTGACTTATGAAAGATTTCTAATCAGGAAACATAAAAATGAAGTGTTATCCTGTGGATTGCAATAAGCCCCTAGCTAGATGCAAAAACAAACAAACAAAAACCTGGACACTTGTACCTAAAAAAAAAAACCCTCTCTATATTTTGACGTGCATAATTGGAATTGAAATGTTATTTTGAAGAAAAAAATCCTTCCAGATGTACTGTGTATTTGCACATAGAAATACCAAGCAGTATATTAGGCAAGTGGAGCAAATGGGACTTTTCATATAGTTGAATTTATAATAAATAATAAATTGCCTAAAATGTGAACATGCTATATATAGATTCTTATTCATTTAAGTTGCCATAATAAAGAAAGCTATATTTTAATTACTTAAGAAATCCTTACTTCTAAATTGGAAAACATTAGCTTCTCAGATTCTGCATCCCTGAAGAAAACTGTCTCTTCTTCCACCAGCAGCCATCAGATGAGAAGGATAGCTGTACAACTAGTGGTGGGATTTCACAACTCACTTTAACCCAGATTGTGTAGTAAGAGACTGCTCGATCGTTTCCCAGCTGCCCAGATCCGAAAAAGCACACGGAAACTATATTAGCTACAACACTGTTTGGCCAACAACTCAGGATATTTCTATCTTTTATATCTTAAATTAATTCATTTCTTTCATTTTCTATTTTACCACAAGGCTTGTGGTTTGGTACTTCTTGCTTTTTGGGCATCTGCCTCCTTCAGTTGCTATATGTCATCTCTTTGACACCTGCCAACTCTTACTCTAAACCTGTTTGGATTTTGTTATCATTTATAAAATGGGTGACTCGAGGATGGTCCTACAAGGGGCTTCACAGGTCACCTAATGCCTTATCCAGTTCCCTTGTAGGTATAAGATCATGGTGGGTGAGAGACTGATATGTCATGCAGAGAGAACTTGGGTGTAGAGTTTATTTAATGGGTAAGGGGATTATGAAAAAACGAATTAAATAGAGAGGGGAGAGATACAGCAGTTACCACTTGAGAGGGATGGAGAGAGAGAGAACATGGGCTGGAGAGGAGGCACATGATCCACTTGCCTAGGTGGGAGAAGCAGGAGATTGGGAGTGGGCAGGACTTGTCCCTTAAAAGGACAGGGTACCCAGGGGACAGGCCAGGCCAGCAGATTACTATATTCCTACCTTTCTCTTATTATAAAAAGGCAGGGAGTTAGGCATGGCAGGTTGAGGGAATTGGGACAGAAAGTTCTCAAGACTGTTTCCTTCATATTATTAAGTGTTGAAGTATTTTGGGGAGACCTGAGAAAGCTGGGTGCTGGTCACATCCTGGGGTAGCTAGTCACTTTACTCTGGACCAGGATTTGTGGTGTGTAACTGTCCAGTGTCTCTTGGACCTGGCAATGCATTGGCAGAGCAGAGGACAAAGTTAAGTTTAGGAAGAAAAATTTTTTTCAGGACCAGGGAATTGAGAGGGATGTATCTGACTGATTTAAGATGAATCCTTCAATGTGGCTCCATGGAACTCACAAGAATTTTTTGAGTTTGTAGACACATATACTGTACAAACAGCAGCATATTTATGTCAGAATGACTGTGACAGATGTTTTTACACAATAAAAAGTATCTTTAGGACTATGAAATGCAGCATTAGAGATTTAATAACTTGTACTTGTCCTCACACCTTAACAACTTGAAGGTACACATTTCAATACCTTGCATTTGTATATCTAAAAACACCCTTTAGAACATGTTAAGAAGTTGTACTGAAATTTGTTTGCTGAGGTTGTCATTTTAAACTGACGAAACCTCTCAGCTGTCAAACTGCATCGGGAGATCTTTGAGAACAATAAAATTTTACTGAGTTATTGATTAAAAAATGAAAGACAACTCACTAAATTGGCAACCTAGACCCACTCCTCCATGATCATTGAGGGCCGGGGCATCAGGACTGTATTTGCCTTCTGCTGTTTAGTGCTGGGTTTGCAAGATTTTAGCAGATCCTGTGGATTAGGAATTATATAGAAAGACAAATCTACTTCGGACGGAGCAGCTAGGCAGTCGATTCCATTTGATTCTTTGTCTACATCTGGAGATCTTCAGGTTAGATGAAAGACAGTTCTCACAGCGGTTAGTGCTTTCACTTTATGAAGTGAATTGAAGATGGATATTGTTTTGTGCCTACCTGTCTTTTGTCTTCTTTGGAGGAAATAGAATGCTGCTGCTAGGAGCCAGCCTATCTCTCTGTTATGAAAAGACTTATAATAATTAAATATTTAAATGTCATATTCCCCAGATCTCTGAGCAGTTGAGGGATGTTTATTGGGTATAGATAAGTTATAAATACAGTATGGAATCTACCTGGAGAGCTGGATCCAAGCTTGACTGGACTGGATTTTAACATAACAGGTGAGATTTATACTTGCAAAAGACAAAGAAGAAAGAACTGTTTGCAATAGAAGCTTACAATAGTGGAAAAAAGGTTAATATATTTAAATCAGATTTGGATTACAAATAAAATATTTTTGTAAGAAATTTAAAAGTGCATACCAATTTGAAATATGAGACTTATTGCTTCCTTAGTCTGGAATAAGATACAATGAACAAACTATTTAAAACTTTTTTAACAGTACATGTACGTTTATATAATTGAATTTAATTTTTATATACATATACACACAGACTTAAAGCTAACTTATGTTCATACTTAAAGTTAACTCAAACGTCACATGCATGCACACATACATATATTAAACAGGAGTTGGGTGGAGTGGTCTGGTTGGCCCTACCAAAAGCATGCCACTGTGCAAAAGACATATAACAGAATCAGTATGAGGAGTTTAGGGACAAAAACATAAGTAAAACAAGAGACTAGGCAAAGAATAATTCAATAAAGACTGTAACTTGGTCACCTGACCTACCCTTAGTCAAGATGGTGGCAGTTATGTGTTTCACAGAAAAAGCACATTTTCAGAGCTGCAGTAGGGATTGTAAACAGATACAAATAACAAGGGAGACATAGAGGCCATATAGAGCATACATTTAAAATAGAATCACATCCATGTGGCTACACCATTCACAGTCTTTCATACATGGAGTAGACAGGAAAATTACTCAATGCTGTTGCCCGCAAGCTGTAACACCACCAGCTGCAGTGGAGAGTGAGGACTGGAACTGGAAGCAGTCACCTTGTGGATTCAAATAGTCTTGCTGTTTCCTGCAAGACCAATGGTAGCAATAGAAGGAATTGGAGCAAGAAAATGATTAGGAGCTAGGGAGGTGGGGGTGTGGCTCCCTGTAAAAGCTCTTGTTCTAGATCCGAATGAAAAGAAAGCATATGGGTGTGAGATGCTAGTGAACCAGAGACAGTGCAGACCATGCTGGGTAGAAACTTTTTAATCTGCCTGGTTGATGATAGAAATTAGAAAGCTCACACTTTAGGTTGTTATTTAAGGGGTACATAGGCAATTTGTCAGTGCAAAGTTGGCACAGTTAGAAATCTGTAAGTAAGGCAGAGGTTTTAGGGTGTGTAAAAGACAGCCCAGGACGAAGTTGTACTGATAGCTTTAGGTCTGTTTTCCATGGCCAAGAGTGTGAGAGAGGTGTGACCCAATGGCCATGTATCTGTCGACATCTTTGAGATAGAGCAAGGGTCAAGGGATAGGTAAAGGCCATCCTAAGACTCATCAGTTCACAGAGTGGGGACCTGGGATCACTCCGAGTGGCTGAGGGACTACAGTTCGAGAATGAGATGAGGACAACAGTCCAAGATGAGAACGCTGATCTTAGTTCTCAGACATGGGGAATAACTAGAGATGAATGTCAGCAAAAGCTGACTTGGAGAAGGAGACCATACCATTTGCAGCGAAAGAGCAGGCACAGGATGTTGGAAAGTGATCCAAGTCCAGGGTCTCCATGTTCCTCAGGCTGCTAGCCCAGTGGCAGGAGGGAACATGGGGAGAGCCTGGTGGAGTGAAGAACCAATGTTACTATTTATAAATGCGGGGTGACCCAAAGCCATGGCAGGTACCCTTGGCAGGTAGGAGACATAGAGATATAAAATACAGAAAGAGCTTGGGTATAGATTATGTTTATGAGAGTGAGGAGTTATGGAGGAGACGGCAGAAGGGAAAAAAGAGAAGAAGGAGACAGAGAAAGGGAAAAGAGAGTGGAAAGGGGAGAAAGAAGGGAAAGGAGAGAAGGTAAAGAGGTAGTAGTTACCCTTTCAGAGGTGGGATGGAAAGAGAGAGAATAGGCTGGAGAGGAAGTCAGAGATCCAGCTTGCCTTGGCCAAAAGTTGAGTGGGGGAATGGGAGTGGGTGGGGCTTGTCTCTTAAAGGGACAGGGTACCCAGTGAAAGGCCAGGCAAGACAATTACAACAGATTTCCAGCCTGGCTTTATTCTGCTAAGCTTTGGGCCAAAGCAGTTTTTATTAACCAATGGTAATAAAACATATTCATAGTATACAGAGGAGAAACACATATCATTTTTCCTTTAAGGTCTAGATAAAAAGAAAG
>JAQHUG010000028.1:3131099-3149961 GCA_028555095.1 Dicrostonyx torquatus | reverse complement strand
CTTGTACAGTGATGGGACTTCACTGCTGATAAGGTCATAAAAGTAGAGGCCCTAGGAAACAGATTATTTTTGTGTCCTAAAACAGGCATCAAAAGAACAACAATCCTTCTGCTTGCAGAGTTAGTGTGCAGATATGTCAAGAGCACACCACAAATACTGCATCTGTAACATCATTGATCTTTGACTCTCCATTCTTCAAAGCTGTAAGAAATACATGCCAATCATTTATGTACCTCACAGTTGGTAATATTTTGTAGTCCCATTCAAAACAAACTACAGCAAACGTCTGTGCAGATGGATGTAAAAGGTATGCAACTGGGTATTGCATTCAGGAACCACAGAAGAGATTAGTAATGGAGAATTAAAAGTGATGACTGTAGGCAATAAAAATGTTTTTAAAGATTATATGGCTGATTGAGATAACATGGAGGGGTTTAAATTGAGGAAAAGCTACGGTGTGTGATTACACATTTGCTTTGTGTAACATTTACTAGTAAAAACAAAGAAACAAACCTGAAAAATAAATGGTAAATATATATAACAGAATAGCCTTGAGCAGTGAAAAATGAAAGTCCATTTAGGAAGATAATTCATCTCATACTGCCAGTATGAAAAAATTGTTTTCTTAGAAACTGGAACCCACAAAGCAAAGGCATTGGTTGCAATGATAACTATGAAGAAGTTGGAAAGTGTAGGTCTTAAACCAAATTATTGGTCCAAATTTAGGCCTCTCTAAGTGGGGATTTATTGTCTCCTAACTTTGTTGAGACTAATGGGTAACTTTGTTGAGACTATTTGTAACTTTGGAACAGACTCTAGTTTTCATCAACCCTAAAGCTATAATTGTTCTCAGAGTACATCTGGAATCCTTAGCTATGTTTTGTCTGTCTTCTGTAATTGCCAACCTGATGCACCATCAATGTGTTTAAAGTGGTGATCTATGTCTTTCTTTGTTACTATGAAATATTCATCAAATTATCATCTTTTTTAGAAGATAACACATTGCAATATGAATCTTGCTTTTTAGGCAAATGACCACTCATTTTTGATTTCATTATGGATTATTTACTTTTTTTGAGGTAAGAAGTTTTATTCTGCATCATTTCAGGATATACTAACTTGATCATTTTATGCTTTTATAGCAAACAAAGAAGTATTTAACAATATGTGAATTCTGTTAAATTATATTGGCTGATATAAATGTGAAAATGGGAATTTCAATTATATTTTGGAAATTTAAAAAGTGTCATTTTGAATGTAAGTAAGGATACAAGGCCCGGACTTGCTGTGGAATCAGGGATAAATATGTTTTTCTTTATTAAATGATGAATATTAAAATGAGATTTTAAACTGTTATAAATTATTTGTAGAAGATGGAGTTGATGACTCCCCTGAAGTTACATCTGTGAAATGTTCTGGAAGGATAAAAAATGTTTTCTTTCAAAAGATATGAGCCCTCTCCAAAGCATCACAATATTTGCTGCAATAATAGACAACTGAGATCATATGCCCCAGATTTATGTATTCATGTTGAAAAAAGAGAAGGATCTTGTAAAATCTCTATTGTAATTTTTTACTTAGTTATTTAGTCATACCCTGACAATTCATACTAAAGTCTAAAGAGAAAGGTAGAAAAGGAGATATATTTATCTGTCTCTAATACAATTATAGAGGAACTATGCCATAAAATAATAACTGATTTGGACCAGTGCTTTTCAAGTGTTACATAGGTGAGCATTTTGTGAGTGGAAAGAATCCAGTTTATTCAGGATTTCAAAGTTGGCCCTAGTTAGGAGATGGAATTGGAAAAGGAAGGAGTTAATGGACAAGAAGCCATGAGGTTATTGGGAGAAAGCAGACAGAAGGAAGTGTGAGACTGGGGCCTCACTGTGTTTCACAAAGAGCTATGAGGCCATTGCAGCTGCATTAGAAGGAGTGTGGGAAATAATTGGCGGGTAATGAGATGAGAGAGGTTGCAAAGAGTAAATTCATTCAAAGTCTCCAGGTCAGGTAATTAACTGTAGATATTAATATAAATGTGAGAGGAAGAGAGAAAAAAAAAAACCTCAGTAAAGTACTGAACCACTCTGAAGTACATTTTCAAAGAATTTATGTGAGCATGAATGAGAAATTCTTAAAGAGAGAAAATGGAAGTAAGCTGAATTATTGAGAAATCTGGAGCAAGTAATTAACCAGAGAAAGCAGCTGTTCATGGCAAAGGTCTGAAATCCGAAGTCCCAGAACTTGAATTTCACAAGGGCAGATGGCACATGCACTTGGTGCATGGAAGGAGGGGAGGCGGGAGCAGAGGAACACTAGCTTTGATTTTTGAGAGGAATGATCGTTCCAAGTTTTACCTTGCTTTCAATACCAGTTTTCACTTCAGGAAATATATGGGTGTGGGGAATTAATTACAAGGCCACCAAAATTGAGAGTGAAAGCAGAAATCCATTTTCATAACCAAATTTTTTTCTAGATCAACAAGCTCCCTGGATGGTGGTGTTACATACTTTTAATCCCAGTACTTAGCCGATAGAGGCAGGCGATGCCTGAATTCATGGGCAATGTGGACTACAGAGTGTCAAGACAGCCATAGCTACACAATGAAGCTTTGTTTTAAGAAAATAAAATAAAAGAAAGAACTATAAGCTCTTTCTGTTTCTCACCTTTAAAATTGAACTTGATGTATATTGTGTTGGTAGAGTCCTCTTCTCTGTCTCAAATGAGATATATTTTGAAAGAAAGGCATACACGGCCTCCTTAATATTTTTTGACAAAATAATTTGGTAAAAATTTTGTGCATTTGTGTGTGTGTGTGTGTATGTGTGTGTGTGTCTGTGTGTACTTGGAGTGTATACCTGTTATATGAAAATAGTATAATTAACACATGTTATCATACACAAATTAGCCAAACATGTAGTACATATTTTATTCCTATGTAGCTTAGCAGATTCAATAAATTTAATTTCAAATTAGGGGTAATGTGTGTTTTCTTTTTTTTTATTGTTAAAAAAAATTTATATTTACTCCCCTTGTTCCCGGCCCTCCTGCTCCCCCACTACCCCACCACCCTTCCCCTGCTTCCTTAAGATGTTTTCTTGATAAAATCATATATATATATTGTTTAATCATATAATGAAATAACATGTATTCTGATTTGTTATGACATTGTACTACATATGTCTAGACACATATTTGAAATATTATTTTGAAATATTTATATGTATCTATAATATTAAAATTATTTTTTAATTCTGGAAAGTTATGGGTATATTGTATGAATCCATAAAGTATTAAACATGGTACTATTGAATTACCATTTTAGGAAGTTTTTTTTTAGTTTTAATCTGTTCATTCCATTATTGATTACAGTTAAAAGATTTTCAACCATGATTTCATTAGTAGAAAACATTGTGCCTTTACCATTAAGCTTAATATGCAAAACTGTAAACTTTATGCCTGTGACTATTCATATTATTATATTAATAAAGGAAGTATAATGTGAGACAAATTACACAAGAATAATATTGAGCAGGCATGTTTAGAACATTTGCCATATTTTCAACTACATATGGCAGCACCTGATAGTTCATATATAGTTATTTTTTGCTCAAATTGAGGTATCTAGAAGGAACCAATCTGCCCATACAACTGTGTGTACCTTATACCTATCAAAATGAAAAGGTTAAACTCACTTGAAGAATAGACTACCATAACTTATATCCTAATATGATTATGCTTTCAAGGTAGCATTTCTTAAAATTAGTTACATTTTGTTCATATTTCCCTAAAACTACAGTATGTCAAAATGTTCAGAACAAGAAATTGTTATTCAAACAAATATGTAAGAAAATAATCTTTTTAAAGAATACATCTTTTTTATGCAAATTAAATTTAGTATTAAAATATCACAAGAAAAATGTCTATAACATCACAATTATCAAAATATATTAATAAAAGTACACCTGTATATTAATAATATATTTTTATATAAATGTACCTTACTGTGATACTATTTGTTAGGAATGTAATTGTCTTATTAATGTTAAATTGTATCATTGCTTTGTCATATACTTTAAGCAAATTAAAATTGTAAATTTTCATTAAAAATTATTTCTTGAGTGCCTAAAATATTAATTATTTAAGCATGTATGATATATGTTCATAAGAAATGTAGTTAGCATATTAGGAGACAACACTTGTCCATAAATAAAGACACAGACTAAAGTCTAACTATGAGAAAACTGAAGGATATTACTTGCTTGTGCTGTCTGTAATAGCATTTATGGGAAAACAAAACAATTAAATGTTTTAAACATTAGATATTTCAATCTCAAGAAAGTAAGAAATGTAAATCAGTCCTGTAAATTCAGTATTTGTGTAGACAGGTGGAACAAGAGTTTAAGGTGATTCTGTCATAAACAGTGAATTTGAGGCTATAACGGACTTGGTCCAACAAATAACACACTCAAAGGACTAAGAATATCGTGATACATATATACAAATTTATGTGTGTAGATACAGCAATAATTAAAGAAGATGTTGCTAATTAGAGACAGAATGGGAGTGACACAGGAAGAGTTGGCTGGGGTAAATAGAAAGAGTAGGAATGGTGTACTTACAGTCTTGGTGTGGGAATCCCAGAATTAAAATAAAGTGATTACTTAATGTAAAACAAACAAACAAAACAATTAGGAACAAACACCAATATTATCCAGCTTTAATAGTCCCACAAATTCCCACTACGAGACACACATGAGAAGATGCCCTGCTTTGGGCTTTTCAACCTAAAAATTGAATATCATCTACTTTGGAAGGTAATTTTGGAAATTAATGTCTCTTTTGTCTGTTTTCTTTCTTTGATTACATTGCTATCAGAGAATTGTGGATCCTAAAGAAAAACAGATATCAACAGTCCATTGAAATGGAGTTCCTAAGTGAGGAAATCATTAGATAGCTGCAAGGCTCTTCCAATTAAACACAAAAATCTGCTTTTCAATGCAACAAATGAAAAGAAGCAAATTATCAGAAATTCTACACTCGTAAGATTTTAAATTTACCACTTAAAAACTACCCAAAGATGATTTATAGGAAGGTAAAATGTACAGAACTCTATATATTAAAACGATGGATATACATACGTATATCTACATCTATATGCATCCACACACATATGTATGTATATATAAAATATATATAAATATTCCATTTAAATACTTGTACCTCCCCAGCACTTTGGAAAGATAAAGCAATAATGACTGTAAAGCCAGCAGTCCAGCCACCACTGAGGTGGTCAGAATGTAGGCAGAGCATGTGTGGAAATCTCCCAAAAGTCTCCTTAATGATATAACCAATATAGCTATTCTTTGGAAACTTTATGGACACACACTTAGTTTTTTTAGCACAGTTTCACGTAGCTACAAGAACAAAATGAAAATTCTATATTTACCCAACAGAAGAATGTTTTATCATCATTTCCTTAATTTATGATAATATTTGGGATAAAGAATGTGCCAACTGAAAACACAATGAGAATGGAAATGATATAGCACAGTAGTAAAGTTTGGGATAAAAACATTCACATTTTTACAAGAGTATGTACTTATTATATTTATTTATTTATTAATTACTCTCTTCAAAAATTGGCTACATGTAATATTGTATAGAAACTGAAGCTAACAGAGCTGTGAAGTATCAGATATCAGAAGCATATTTCAGTCAGTGCTTCAAGCCGTTTCCCTCAGAATACAATAAAATGTCTCAAGACATACCAGAAATGTTCTGTCTAACATTAAGGTGACCACAGCCCTAATGATATGAGCCTAAGAAGGGGTCCTAACCCCTTAGCAGTGGGAATTTGTGGGATTATTAAAGCTGGATAATCTTGGTGTTTGTTCCTAATGAATGCCTCAACAACATTTGAATATATTTGATATATCATGAGGTTTAAAGTTATTTTTTTCAGATATGAATTCAAGAATTTAGCTATTTAAAGAAAGATGAAAGAAAGAAAAAGAAGAAAATGATTCAAGATGAAAGAAATGCAAAGAAAATATGACTCAACACCATTCCTTAGCACCCCTGAGTTCTAACAGAACCAAAACAAGAAGACTTAGACTGTTTATACATCAAGTTGATGGGTTAATTTGTGCAGTAAAACTTTGTATCGGGTCTGCTGTGATGGTCACTGGATGTGGTAAAGGCACCTGGCACCAGAGTCGCCAGCCTGAGTTCAATTCTGAGATCCACATGGTGGAAAAAGAATACCAGTTCTCAAAAATTGTGTGCTAATGGCCCCGAGCTGAACATAGACTATTAATAAAGAAATAGAAAACTATAACAAGAGACAGAGAACAATTTGGAGTGAAACCTAATACATGTAATGTAATTACAGGATGTTAGAGAAAGAAAAGTCATAATTAAAAGGGATATGGTTTCTAGATGCATCATTTGATATTAAACACTTTGAATGCAAAAAAAAAAAGTGCCCAGAGTAATGTCTCATGCCTTTAGTCACAGCACTTTGGAAGTAAAGGCAGATGGAACTCTGTGAGTTTGAGGCCAGTGTCATCTACAAAGCAAGGACCAGGACTACCAGAGCTACACAGAGAAACTCTGCCTCAGAAAAAAATATGTACTATCAAAATATATGCATATGTGAAATTCAAATTCAAATTCAAAGATAATGAGAAAGGGACAAAAAACTCTAAATATAATCATTAAAACAATCCTTATTAATTTAACATACACATTCATGAGTCTCAATATATTACAGATAGAATGAAGTATATAAAGCACATAATACTCACATCCAAACACAATGTAACTGCCAAGTGGTGGTGGTGCACGCCTTTAATCCCAGCATTGAGGAGGCAGAGACAGGCAGAGTTAGAAGCCAGCCTGGTCTACGAGAGCTAGTTCCAGGACAAGCACCAAAGCTACAGCGAAACCTTGTTTCAAAAAACCAAAAAATACCCCAATAAAACCAAGCAGTCAAAAGACCAACACAAAGACAAAATTTTAACAAATTCAGAAAATACGTCTATTTGTTTATATGCTATGAATATTACTATTTCTTGTAACATTAGAAAGTACATAAGTCCATAAGTCATAGCAGTGGGATAACACATTTAGTTGTGGGAGAAAGAGAAAATCTTATATGACATACAGTTATTTATCCCAACAAGAAACTGAGACATCACCCAAACACAAAGTGTAAAAAGTTGTAGTTAGCGATCAGGATATCTTTTGATTGGCATTCTTCAGGTGAAGATTAAAGAACACTTCACAGAATTACATACCACACAAAGAAATACTTTAAGGAATTTATTTCATGAATACCAAAATTAATTTCAGAATTGTGGATGTAGTTGCTGACATTTGTCAGTAATTCTGGTTTTCATAGGTAAACTTTATGTTATGAAAATTTGTAGAACAGGTTTCATAATTAGTGTGGAGTTTCAGTAGTATTTTGGGTATACTATGCTCTCATCAACTTTAGAAGTGACAGTTCGACATCCTCCTTTTCTCTCTCTAGCCCAATTTCTCTGATCACGTTATCTGATATTCTTGTCTGGTTGCAGATCTTAGGGGAAACACACATAGCTTTTGTTCATCTGCACAGTGTTAGTTATAGATTCATTGTAGATGCCCTCCGCTGTTAATTATGCATTTATTTTAGATGCCCTCTGCTGTTAATTATAGATTCATTGTAAATGACCTCTTCTATGTTAGGCATATTCCTTGTATGACTAAACTTTTAGCATTCCTCTCATAATGACATTGAATTGTACTGAATAACTTTTATGAGTTGAGGCAACTGAGGTAATATATTGTTTGTGCTTTAACAAATAAAGCTTGCCTGATGATCAGAGTGTACACCTAGCCACTAGTTAGCCATAGAGGCCAGGCAGTGGTGGCACACATCTTTAATCCCAGCACTTGGGAGGCAGAATCAGACAGATCTCTGTGAGTTCAAGGCCACCTTGGGCTACATGAAATTGATCCATTCAAAAAGTGATTCAGAGCCAGGCAGTGGTGGTTCACACTTCTAATCACAGTACTTGGGAGTCACACACTTTAATCCCAGCCCTGGAGACAGGAAGGGATGTGATAGGTGGAAAGAGGAATATAAGACTATAAGGTGGAAGGAGACAGAAGCTCATGGCATTTCATCTGAGGATTTTCTCAGATAAGATTTCCACATTTGGCTCGAGGATTCAATCGAGGTAAAAAACTCTAGTAGCTGGCTGCTCTGCTTCTCTGACCTTTCAGGATTCACCCGTGTATCAGACTAAGGCTTTTTATTATTAAAATCAATTAGAATTCTCACTACAGACTAGATATTTTTGTTATTTCTTTAAATGTGATGCATTTTATTTACTAATTTGTAAATATTGAACTAGTCTTACCTATGATGAATTATACTTGACTCTAGTTAATAGTTTACATAATACACTGCTGGGTTTTTTTTTTTATTCTGAGGGAGTTTTGTGTCTGCATTTATCAAGAGTAATAACTTGCATATTTTTATTTTCTGTGGTTCTTTAAGATTTGGTATCAGAGAAATATTACCTGAACAGTGTGTATTTGGAAAAATTTTTTTTTCTATTTGGGGAAAACCACTTGAGAAAAATAGATACTAGTTCTTGTGTAAATAATATAAAATAAAATACAACATAACTAAAATACAATAATATACATAATGTGCAATAATATACATGATATACAACAAAACACAGTATTTTAACTATTTTCTCTTTTTAGTGTTGTGACTGTATGTATATATGTATACCACAGGTAAAACTTGTGCCTACAGAGGTCAGAAGAGGACGTCACGTGCCTTGAAACTGGACCACAAATAGTTGTAAAAAACATCTGGCAGTTCTTACAAAATTTTAATCTTCCATTTCTATATGATCCAAACCTTATATTTATATATAGAAATGTTTATGGTAGCATTACATATAATTATGTCAAAGTGAGGCATTGGCTAACATCTGGGAAAGAAGAAATGTGGAGTACCTAATCAAGAGGATTTAGGGGAATCTTTAAACTTCCTGATATCTGATCATGTTCAAATTTTATCTATCCTACTGATGGCTCAACTATTGAAGTTTACCATTTACTGGAGTAGTTTAAAGCAATTTGTCATCATATAAAACAATTTCTAATGTTTTTGTAAGTATATGTGATTAAATGTTATTATTAAAACTTCTATGTATACTACATTGCCATAAGAATTATATGAGTACTATATGTAGCATGCTAGTTTAATTTATAACTCTTATAAAACATTAATAATATGTTTGCCTATGAAGCCACTCTGATGTGTAATCCTATTTGACTAGAGAATACATTGACAATATTAATATAATCACGTGAAAATGACAGCAAATAAAAGAAATTAAAAGGTTTTGGCATTGCTTAGACTATGCTAGGTCCTATGATTTATCGTTATCTCTTTCTCCTACTTCCACTCTATTTTCTGTCTCTTTGCTTATTACATTGTTTAGCGTCACTTGACATTAAGATTTCCTTTTTTATTTTATTTTTTTATTGATTTTTATTGAGCACTACATTTTTCTCTGTTCCTCTCCCTGCCTCTGCTGAATAAGCTCTGTCAAGCCCATTTTGTTGCACTGAGAATTAAGAAAAGAATGGTATTAAGAGTGGAAAGACATTAGTTTTGTTATCTAAAAGTTTTGTTAGAGACATTATTCTACTGTGAAGAAAAATAGTCCATCTTCTGATAAGATTCCTGCATGATTCTCAAATACTTTATTTAAGCCACAGCTAAGACCCACACTTATTTTCTCATCTAGTTATCCGTATTTACAACTCTGAAGCAGCATTTCATTCTAGCGATATATTTTTCAAAGGTGCCAGCCACTAAGTTGGTTATATAGTATTATTTATAATAGTTACAACAGTATACTGAGTCAAAAATAGTACTTTTACTTCATAATCAGAACAACTGTGTTCTTGGCTGTTAAATTACATGAGAATTCCAAAATCTATGAAGTACACTAGTTTCTGATGAGGACTCACTTTCTGGTTTGTATATGGTACCTTCCTTGGGCATTTTCTGAGAGATGAAGGCTGACAAGACCCTCCAGACACTTTCTTAAGGGGACTAATTATATTGATGAAAATTCCAATCTCACGGTGTAGTCACTTTTAAAGGCTTCACCTGAATCTGTTCTTCTTTGGGATTGAGTTTCAACCAAGAAATTTAAAGTGAAACAGATGAATCCTTCCAAAAACAACAGCAGAAAATGTGAGGTGGCATAAACACACACAGAGATAGACACACATACACACACTCACAGAGAGAGAGAAGGAGAGAAAGAAAGAAATACAGGCAGGCAGACAGGCAGAAAGACAGAGGGAGAGAAATAGAGAGGGAGTACGTACAGAAAAATTAATAACTTTAAAATATTTCAACTTATGCATATCAGGCAGTGGTGGTGCATACTTTTAATCCCAAAGTCAGGAGGAAGAGATAAGAGTATTTCTGTGAGTCTGAGGCCACCCTGGTCTACGAAGTGAGTTCCAGGATAGGCGGGGTAATTATACAGAGAAACCCTATCTCAAAATGACAAAAAAGCTTATGCATTTAAAATTAATTAGTGAAATTAATGCACTCTAATATTGAAGACAATAAAGTCATATTGTCTTCTATATAAAGAGAAGGGAACATTTTCAGAAAATAGAAACAATCAAATGTACTTTCAAAAATTACTTATTTTTACTTTGATGTGATATTTGCCTAGGTATTACTGGCCTGTACTCAAGACAGTTGATCTACATGGGGAGCTTCTAATGATCTTAAGTGTTTAACACACTCATAAACTAACAACTTAACTGGCTGCTGTTTATTAATAGGTGTAGGAAGAAAGCATCAATACTAATGTGGTAGTATATGTTAGTTTTTCATATTCAAAATGACAACCATTATAATGGCATTATCGTAGACCACTTGAATACCCAAGCCCTAATTTTCACATAAACATGACAGTTAAAGCAGCTCAGTAGACAGTTTCAGGAAATGGACCTCAGTTCAAGGAAACCCAACTTAATTTTAGTTGCTGAAAAGTATATCTTTCCCTCGAAAAATATTGTTCTGGTTATATCATTGAACAAATTATTCATTGTTCCACAAAAAAGGTTGTCTTCAACTTTAATATTCATCTGATATGGAAACCTCAATAATAATTCAGTACAGGTGAAAAGACTACCTAAGCTTCATTTTTCAAGAGGTGTGGAAACACAAATAAGCCACTTAGAACTGTACCAAGAGATAGGGTAAAATTTTAAGGATGCTATTATCGATGGTGGGAGAACATATTCAAATGGTTTTTCAATGTAGTGTAGAATTTTATTGCTGATTTGATAAACTAAATACGTGGCTGCTGCCCATTAAAAATGGGGTAACCCTCCTTTGAATTTTACCTGAAAGTAATAGTTTTTGTCTAAATATGGAAATTCCACTCATTAAAAGAATTGGGATGCTGGTAATATTGTAAACAAATGCAAATGTTGTAGAAGAGCAGCAAAATAGAACAAATAAGGATTTATTTTATAGCTGAAATTAATTAAACAACAAAAATTATTTGGAGCAATCAAGTGAAACTATAATGTTGCATAAAGGACACATGTTTGTTTTCTGCCTGCCTGGCAACACAGACCCAAAATAACCACAGAGATACTGTATTTATTAAATCACTGCTTGACCCATTAGCTCTAGTTTCTTATTGGTTAGCTCTTATGTATAAACTTAACCCATTTCTATTAATCTGTGTATTGCTACAAGGCTTTGACTTACCAGGTAAAGTTTCTGCATCTGTGTCTGGTGGGGCTACATTGCTTCTCTCAGAGTCTGCCTCCCTTTCCCAGCAATCAGTTTAGTTTTCCCCACCTATCTCTGTTCTGCCTTGCTGTGCCATAGGCTAAAAGCACTTTCTTTATTCATTAACCAATAAAAGTAACACATAGACAGAAGAACCTCCCACACCACTATAAACTGATTTTTTTCTATGAATCATGTAGTAACTATTGAGAAACATTTATTTTTCTATAAAGATTTTATTCATTGCCTATAAGGTCAACCTGTGTAGACTCTGTTTATATTGTCAGGTAAACACAAGTGACAAAACTCAGCTATCTTCACTTAATATCGTCCAGTAATAATTACCATTGGTAATTAATGCATTATTTCCCCTTGTGGTTATTTTTTTACAAACACTGTGAAAATTATGACCAGTTAATAGTATGCAGAATGAGAGGTTGGATAACAAGTTTCTTCACTGAAATGACAGTGATACATGGTTATGGGAGTATCAGACTAAAGTCTGAGATAGTTTATGGATATTTACTTAGTGTAATCAGAGTTCTAATCAGTACTTCCCTAACAAGTAAAGCAGTGGCATTCATTGCATACACTTATTCCTGTATAAAATCTGTACAGACCCCAAAGACGCTGACGTGACACCTATAGAATGAACTGACAGAGAAGCAGCCAGGGCACAGAGTTGTACAAAGATGTCGGTTTCAAGGACACATAATATTTGTATGTACAATTCATTTTCCAGACAGCATGGTTTCATTAGCATTGGCCTATTTATTTTCATTATAAATATTAAATTTGAAATCAGGATAGCATTTCATGATCTTGGAGATCGGAGGTTGCATAAGATAAGCAATAGATCCATAGACACTATTGTCTATAAAATAAGAAATTAGAATTTTACTCAGTAGTTTGTCTTTTATCATTAATTACCAAGAAAAAAGAGGATAAACATATTTCTTGAATGAATAATCAATTGAAATTGAAAACTTAAGTAAACTCTACTGGAATATTCTTACCATGACATGGAAATGTGGTACTGTCTCATGAAACAAGAAAGACAATGAGTAAAATATTTTCTTTACTATTATAAATATATGTGATGAATGAAGATTAAAAACTGCTATCCATATATTGCTAAGACTTGACTTCTAACTCCAGATATTATTTGATGTATGTACGAATAAGACAAGTGTATTTAAATTAGAAAAAGCATAAAAAGTGAACCTATAATTGCTGTAGATATATAATAAATAAAATTTAAGTTAAATTGTTCCGCCCAATTTGCATAATGTACGAAAAAGATGTGAATTTATTGACAGAATTAAATAAAAAAGAATATTTTATAACAGTGTTTCACAGTATGAGAATGTATTTGGGAAACTAACGAAAGTCAATTTGAGTTAGAAACCAACTAGACAAGAAATAAAGCATTTGGCTCTATAAAAATTTTATATGCGTCCTTATTCATCCACACATGTAGAGCAATTATAGCTTCTGAAATAGTATAAACAAAGCAGACAGGACTAGTCAAGAAATTTCAAATGACATTTGAAGAACTACTTGCTCTCAATTGGATGATGCAATTTCTGAAGATTTTGGGGGGGCTTGTATGGCTTTTTAAAATGCAAACACTAAAAGAAATATTGCAAAAAAAGAGACCAGATATACAAGCGCTATGTGTAGTAGACTCAGTCCACCTTCAAAGTGTGAGCTAGAAAGGAAAGGATGAAATACCTGTTCATTGCTCCATCTCATTCTCTAAACTGGGGAAAGCACAGTGTTAAAAACAATGTTGAAGCCAGGCATGTTTCACTTTTAAACAACTACGTTAACATCTGATCTCTCTGTAAAACGTACTTTTCAGAAAAGAATCTGTACTTTCAGAAGGGTCTTATGGAGATACTTGAGTTTAATACCACTTCCTATATAAAAATTGTATCTATGTATTTAATAACAATGATTTTCTGTAAAATTTCATGGCAATACACATACAGCGAGCAAAAACTTGAATATTTTACTAACCAAATTAACACACCATAGTAAATCATAAGGCAGTCACAATTGGAGATCCACCAGTTGCACTGGCCAAAACCATTGCCAGGTCTAGAAAGTAACCTGAGTATTTAGGAGGATATGGAAAGTCACTGACTTCAGTATCTATTTTTTTTTTTCGGATCCTCAAGTTAGTAGTAGAATTTGATACAACATTAGTTAAATTCTGTTAGGGGTTTGGCAAAAACTAAATTAAATACAAATGTAAACTTATCATGAAATAAAAACTAATTAATTCCACCAAAAACATTTCCTGATAAAGAGGTAAGAGACAGAATGACCATGCAAAGAACATGTCTGCCTCATAGCTATAGTTACTCTTTAACACAAATCTTTTTCAGCAACATTTTAACAATATTCTTAGCTTTGCTGTGCATTGTATTAGGATCAGCAATCACAAATTCAATAAAATCCAACAAGTTAATTCTTCAATACTTTATGGATAAAGTAATTAGCACTCCAATTAGACTGGGAGACATTTATGTGCTGGGTCAATATCGCACTAAAAGCATAAGTTCCCAGTGATGATTCCTGGATTTGGTACAAAAATTTGTACTAATAATGATTTCAGTGAATCACTCAGTATTAAATATACCAATTTATCTGTAAAGTTTAATAATCACAATACTAACATGGGGGAAGTATCATTGAAAGATAGCATGTTTGGATTTAATAAATATATACTTGCATAATGCATATATATATAGCATTTCATATTGATATTCAGCATAGTTTCCTGTATAGGAGAAACTATCAATTTGTATTTAAAGTTCGATAAACAAGAGTTAAATCATGATATTGAAAATAAAAGTAAAAGAAATAGTATTGACAGAGGACTTGGCAGTATAAATCAATGGTAGAGCACATTCTTGCCAATAGTCATGCCATTGTTTTGATCCTAGAACCACAAAATAATAAGAAACAAAGCACAAAAATAATAGTGAAGTAAAAATGGATAGTTGTATTGTGCAAAGTAATATATATATCTGTATATGTACAAACCCTTATATATTCAACAAGCTTTGTCTGGAATAGAAATAATGATTATCTGTTGGAAATTAAATAAATTAAATACTTACATAAATTAATATATAATACACAATAATTTATATAAATTAAATAAATTATGACATGTTAAAATGTGACATTACATGAAGCTTAAAATATCAAAGTAATCTTTAGGGAATGTAAGAAAATAGTGGTTGTCTTAAAATAGACATTTCTTCCAACAGATGTATTCATGATATGTGTATGATCACAGTTGCCCCTGGTGAAGACTTGTGATTGGCACTGCTAGATATCTACACTAGATCCTGAGTGCACATATACATGTTCAACACCTAAAGAAGACTATATATTTCTCTCCGCATAATTCTACTGTATTTTATTCTCTTTGAAATAATGTGTTTTTTAGAATTTGTCCTTTTCCAGTTTCATCATACTGCTGATACTGTCTCCAAGAAAAAAAAACATAAAAATGAAATTAGTTGTTCTTGACAAACTGAACACATATATGCAAATATGTTAGCAATGCTTTAAAAAAATTATAAATTATTTTTTGGGAAGGCATGTATTTCTAGGGAATTAATTTCAGATTTAATATCAGTCATTTACCAATAAGCAGACTTACAATATGTACCCTTGATTGAAACAGACCATTTTCCTATTTACCATCCTCCATTTCCTTATAAGTTCTGTGTCAATCATGGTTGTGCACTGCTGGATTACAAAATTTTTAAACTTTAAAATAATTAGCTTCTTTATATCCTAGCAGAGAGCACCAGCACTAGTGAAATGAGAGAATATTGAAAATAAACAAGTAGGAGTATTGTCCTCTCAGTTTGTAGGGTATAGCTTTCCTTTGGTAGCTGAACCTGGGCCTTGAAATGAAAGATTAAAGTGTCTCTCAGTTCCAAAGCCAGTCTCAACTTATATTATGGCTGATGAAGTATAAACCATCCAGGGGAATAATAATACAGAGTTACATCATTTTATTGGCAAGACATCTGTGCTGCTGTGGATTATAACTCTGAAAGCTTGAACAAAATGTACAGGGATTTGGTGATATAATAGCAGTTCATAAAAATAGGTCAGGTATGTGTCAGAGAACGCCAAGAAATGTATTAAGAGCCTCTGGGTGGTAGCCTATGAGAGACTGAAAAATATGTATCCATGTAAACTAAAGGGATTCCAAATATTTATATGCTGGGGAAAAGATCTGTGTCACAATATATTTATATAACTTACCTACCTAGAGAATTATATACTAGCCAAGACCAACAAAATAACTTGTATTCTAGCATCATCTTATTTAACATAACTTTTGTAATGCAAAACAAAATTCATTTTCAATGGATGAATTTAATGTTTTGCTTTTGAGAGAATTGCTTTGAACAACTCATCTGATTATTTATACAGGATTATAGTCAGTAAATGCTACAGAAATTTCAACAAGGAAGGTTAATGTTCTACATGTTCAGACTGGAAACTACTACAAATAAATGAAAACATGATTGTGTGAAACTTTTGTGAAAATTCTTTTACATAATATATGAGGAGGAAAGATACTTGGATGTTGAGTGTAAGACATCAAATCAGCCAGAAATATAGCAGTCTAGTACAACAAATTTGCACAATAATACTGACTAATTATAATGAAAAATTCTCAAATATATTTCAAGCATTACTTTGATTATTAGAAAGTCAGTGATATGCCCTGAAATTTACACATGAATCATCTAAATCCTCAAGTCCAGTAGCATGAAACTAAACTAAAAGTTTAATTCTTGCAGGAGTTATAGTACGTTTTCTCATTAACACAGCAATCTTCCTGATCAGGTAAGAAAAATACAAGCAGTACTACAGTAAATACGAAAACATTTGTTTCCATTGGGTAAAGTCATCTTGTGAAATAGTGGCTGACGACACTTTTGATAAAAATAGTTGACCAATACTTATTTCAGTAGTAATAGAATATTTCATTTATCTGTACTATGCTAGTATTTCAGTACTAACAATGAATATGAAATGCATGCTAAGGTGGCAACCATATGTGTAACAGATGTAAGTCATTTACTGGAAAGGCTGACATAAAAAGGAGCAGATTTTAAGCCTGAGTAAAATGCCACAATTCACTGCCATATCTAAGTTAGTAAAAAAAAATATTCTTTTGTCTCATTATCAATATCACATTTGCATTGAGTGACCCTGGGGAACGGTAGTTACCAGCTCCTATCTTGACTGGAGTTGAGGCTCACTCCAAGAAGAAATTCCTGCATTGTATAATAATGTATAATAAATATGATCAAAACCAGCAGCTAGGAAAGTCATAGGTCCAGGGGCAGAAACTCTGATTTTTTTTTTATTTAAACCAAAAGGCAGACCCTAAATGCCAGTTCTCATGCTGATGGTCTTAGATTATGGCCTGAGCTTCTCCCAGCCAATCTTTTCAGGTAAACAGGAGGACTTCTATTGGGTAAATAGAAAACTAAACTCAGCATGCCTCAGAATTCTAATGGAAGGATTTCTAATTTAGGAAAGCTACTACTTCTCTTCACCACCCCAGAGAAGAGTGCTCTTCTCCAACTACCCTGAGCAAAGGTCCTCTAGTTTCAGAACAACCTGAGCAGTCTATCTAAATTCAAGGTCTGCACACTAACTCCAAGGCTAGTCTGGCTAACATGTCAGGTCCTATTGCTACCTTCCCTAATAAGACTGACAAGAACTTCCCTACCAAGCGGCTGCAGTCTTCTCTGTATGGCAGCCCACCACCTGTTTCCCCAGCAACTGTACTCTGTTTCTGCCTAAGGAATGGTCTATCTAAGTGCTTTCACTGTACCTTTGCTTACATTTTTTTTTTTTTTGCTAAATAGTCATGTTTCAAATTGCCTTGTAAACATTCATGGTTATGTGTACAAATTTCTGACTTCTTCCTACGTTAGGATGAGAAGCATCTTGAAGTAGTGAATAGTCATCAGTGCAAGAAACTTATAAATGTCCAAAGAACTGTGTATAAGTGTTGTATGTGCACATTCTTAGGTGGGATATCTATGTCCCCCTCCACAATGCTCAGGGAACATTGCTGAAAAGGGTCATAAATATGAGAGTTAGGAAATGGGGAGAAATGCTCTGAAATGCTTTCCTCTTCACAAGACATGACTATCACATATATGAACAAACAGAAACTTTGGTTACCTGTAGAAGACACGCACATGCAAAGTCTAAAAAGCATTCTAAAAGCAGAAGGGGCTCCCGAGGCACAATGATTAACTAATAAATGAAGGGTAGTTCATAATGACTAAAGGAGGAAAAATCATTTTCTTAGAGGCTTGGCGACTGACAAGTTCTACATTTGTCACTGGATAACACCATTGTCATAAAAGTATGGGCAATAATAGCTGGACTCAATGAGTATTTATATATGTATTATACAAACATGTAATTCTATATATACCTATATAAATTTGTATATTAAACTTAGCTAGGATATATATTACAGACAGAGCAAAACAGAAATATGGAGAGTGAGTGGAAATTACATAAGATGAAGATACTGAATATGTCTATCAAAGTTTCAAAGAATAACAAGAGGGAAATGAAAACTGCAAATCATGAAAATGTCCAGAATTAGTAATAAGTTATAATTTATTATTAGAGCTATTTAAAACATTTTTATTCTTAATCCTTTAAACTCAACATATTTATCATAGTAGCATATACATAATTACAACTTGAAGTGATACATGCAATTTCAGAGAATGACAGAAACTACAATAAAGAATTAAAGAACTTATTAGGACTAGATGAATGTCATGTACTTTGTTTTGTATCCTTCTGCACACATGCTGTAGGACAGAGTTTCAGTTCTTAGTTCTCTTGCTGGGTTGGAGAGCTGTTGTTGACATTGCTTATATATAAGGATATCACCAGACCAGGAGATGCTGAGTTTTTGCTAAGTCT
>JAQHUG010000028.1:3061855-3072002 GCA_028555095.1 Dicrostonyx torquatus | reverse complement strand
GGGATATAATGTGGGATTACCCTCTGTATGCTAAAGGAATATGTTTTATTACTATTGGTTAATAAAGAATATACTTTGGCCTATGGCAGGGAAGACTAGAGGTAGGGGGAAAAACTAAAATGAATTTAGGCAGAAAGAGGGCGAAGTTAGGCAGATGCCATGTAGCTACTGAAGAAGAAAGATGCCAAATCTTTCTGGTAGACCAGTCTTGTAGTGATACATAGATTAATAGTAACTCTAAACTCTACTAATAACATAAAGTCAAGCATTTTCTGTTTTCTTATACTAAATAACAACAACAAATCCCAACATTTTGTATGTAATAACCAGTGACTGAAGAGACTTCTTGCCAAAATCTGAATACTCTTTGTTGTGGTATGCTTCTCATGGGTGTCTTGATTGTTTCTGTACCACTGCAAGTAGAAAATTAGTCTTTAAAAAATAGATGCACACCAAGACTATGTGTGCTGAAGAGATAGGTCATGTTTATGAGAAGTGGTTAAAGTCTCGGAAGGTAAGAATGCAATGTCCTTTTAGTAGCCAGTACAGTCATGCATGTTGCTACTATATACATCTTGGCTCTCTTTAAATGAAATATCATTACACTTGACAGCCTATGGCATGTAAAGTTTAGTGTTTGATTTTTTTCCTCAGTGTATTTTTTTATGAAAAATTGATAGTAAGAGGGAGGAGCTAAAGCTTTAACTGGTTTTAAGATTGTATTCAAAATACTCATTATGAATAAAGATAGAAAGAAAGAAAGAAAGAAAGAAAGAAAGAAAGAAAGAAAGAAAGAAAGAAAGAAATGTATTAACAAACAGCAGTTTTCCCTTTTACTGAAGAGTCTAATATCTTCTAGCATTAGTTATTATGGAAGACGATTTTTTTTTAGCTCAAAAGTTGGTAAATACCTAGGTTCTTTGGCATTCTTAGTATCTTATCACTTACTGAAAGCCAGAATTTCCTGGAGGACAAGTAGAAGTTTCTGTTTCATTCTTATTACATAAAATCCCCCCCCCACTCAAACCTGATTCTCTTAGATATATGGTGATGATCCAAAAAGTACTGCTCACTTACATTGTCTCAACCAACAGTCTTCCAAGTAAATGTATACCTGACAGTTTCCAGAGTATATATTGACAGAGGTTCAGCAGGACAGATGTGGAATTAGACATCTCTTTCTCAAAGAATTTAAAGGTATTTAATTTCTAACATCCTAAAGTGCTTTCTAGAAGTGAAACTATTAAAAATGTTATTGTGGTAAGTATAAAGTGTAAATATAAGTGTGGTAGGTGTAAGTATAAAGTGTTAAAAGGCACTAGTGAGTTATCAGTCAATGTTTTATTAAGCAGAAAGTTCTAGGAAATATAAATGAAAATGTGATAGGGTACTTGATTTAATACTATTACATTTTAAATTTCACATTATTTTAACTGACATGAAAGTTTAAGTTCATCAGACAGCAAGTTTGGAAGAATAATTGTAAAGTTTATTAGAAAAAATTCTATGATGTTTGCCAATAATCTACTTTTGCTCTTAGCACAACAAAATCTCTACAGAAGTACTTTGGGCCCTTCGTCAAGAAATTATACTCATATATTCTTTAGAAGTGAAAGACACTGATGTAGGTCCAGCTTATACCAGAAGGATATTTACAACTTTTTCATTTGGTTTATGCCAATAGAGCGAGGAAGTCTGTAAACAACACATATGACCAACAACCGTATGTTCACTATTCTGAAAGAAAAATAGAATATGGACCACAAGATCTCTGGGGCTGTGAAGATGTCTCCATGGGTAAAGTGCTTGCTGTGCATATATCTGTGACTGATTTTGGATCTCTAATACTTACTGCAAGTAGATATGGTTTTGCACATCTATAATTAATCAGGGATGATGGACAGAAATAGTCAAAGCTAGTCAAAATGGTGAGCTCAAGCTTCATTGAAAGATACTTCCTAAATAGATGAGGTAGAGGGAAATATAGAAAAAAATGAACATTGACCCCTGGCCTCCACTCACACACATAGATATACATGCGTACACATACATATACCACACAAGCACAGGCATATATACTAATAAACAACTCAATGCAATTTTTCTTCATTATGGTCTCCAACTGCCAACCCAAAAGGTCTATTTGGCCCTAACTCATTCTTAGAAGAAGCATCCTAAGGAAAAAATTTCTGGAAAAAGAGGCCAGCTTCTGCAAGTTGATACAATATGACAGCACCATAGGTGAAATATAGAGGCCATATACAAGGTTCAGAAAAATATGATTTTATGTTGGGAGAGCATAATACACTGGCTGCTTCTGGGTGTTGCTGAGTACTGTGACTAGACGAAGACTAAATGTCTGAGCATGATTAATCACCAAATTAAAGCCAAATGGGAGAGTTAGAGAGTTTCCTTTGACACATTTAATGGAATTTTCATCTCAATTAGCTAGAGGGCAATGCAAATAAACTGAGTTTTAGACCTAGGAATTAATTATATGGCTAGGAAAGTAAGAGTGAAGGTTGAATTTTTAGTAGGTCAGGATCCTGGCTGGGAGAGGCAGACCTTGGACATAGGCTGGAACTACTGATTTTCTGCACTCTCTGGGCATGCAGACATACCACTGTGATTAAGCATTTTTCCTGAGTGTCAATATGGGCACTGCTCTGAATCCTCTTTAGCCCTAGTTTCTGCAAGCTCTATGACTCAGGTCAACACACAAAATTAGAGTGAATCAAGTATATTTCAGGCCAATTAAAGGAAGAAATAGATTTTTTATCAATGTTGAAGAACTTAGCCTAAAAATGTAAGAAAAATTTCAGGATTCTAAGACTGAAGGGACAATGTGAAATGAAACATGAAATTGTAAATGAATAGTTTTGAAAATGTGTTATTACTTCTTGGTACATGAACTAAACCTGGGGGAAGAACCTGTGTGCCACACTTTTAGTTAAAGACTCTGAAGATGTTTGGATTATGTTTGATTCTCTGACTGCAGAGCTCTGAGATACTTTAGAGTATCAGGTAAAATTAATCTTAGTGAGACTATTTCCAAACTGAGGTTCTTTATTCTAAGATGACTCTAGATTATGTCAATGTGAAAAGAAACGCTAGACACTAACCGATAAAAGTGCTCTAGTTCTTAGTAGATCACTGGTTTTTGACTGAATCAAAACTCGGGAGGCAGAGGCAGGCGGATCTTTGTGAGTTCGAGACCAGCCTGGTCTACAAGAGCTAGTTCCAGGACAGGCTCCAAAGCCACAGAGAAACCCTGTCTCGAAAAAAAAAAATCAGTAAGCAACATCTAAAAAATGCATCAGAGTTTGCCCCAATTTGTTGTGACCTGCCTTTCAGGTTTCCTCACCAGTGCATTATATTGGTGTCCTTTTTAATGCATCAACAAATGTACATTTGACTATTTTTGCCATGGAATGTGTCACTCAGGACAATCTCAGTCCATGTTTCTGAGCCAGTTTTGTTTATACACTTCTATCAGTCAGTTATCTTATACTCTTTTAAATGACAGTTATGATTTAAACTGACAAAGCTTTAGAAAAATACTAGTCTCATTGATAGAATATCAATAGATATATAGAGATGACTGACTTAGCCTTTTTGGCCTATGCTAAGAATAAATTTATAGTCTATTCTAGTTATATAGCAAACAAAGTTGGTAACAGACATAGAGAAATCATTATATGGCTTCAATAAATTATCAGATTGTTTAATTTGGTATGTAACTCAGTGGTAGATGTATTTAGCTTTCATGTACCAATATCTGTGTAGATTCCTTGCATCACATGTAGACTCTGAATGCATTATTAGTAAAATTTAGTACACTAACTTAACTTCATTATAAAGACACGTACAAGGAAGCAATATGTTATTGATACTGAGTGTCTGAGAGGTGGCTGTCATCTGTCTAGCAAGGCAGAGGAAATAAGAAAACATTTAGTATATTGAAGTAATGGTAGATTTTAGAGGCCAGTCAATGATTCTGTCTGTCATCTGAAAACTAAACTGAAAGATAGGCATAATCAATGAGATACAAGCGAATGCTAGTTAATGCAAAACAGGGATGTTTCACAGGGAACTTTAAGACATATGGCAGTGTGATGTTGCTAAGGGTAGATGATCTTTAGCCAACGAGAGCATTTTTGTAGCAAAATTTGTAGACGGCTAGTCTGGAAGTGGAAAACTGTACTCTTTAAGTAAAATGAAGTATGTACTTTGCTATTCTTCTTCTGCTTTTCAAACTTTCTACTCTGCCTTAACCTCACTGCCGTCTCTCCACTTACACCTCCTGATGTGGGAGGTCCTTCGGTATAAGTGTTGCTTTTATTGGTTAATGAACAAAGAAGCTACTTTGCCCTGTGATAGGGCAGTGTAGAGCTAAGTGGGAAAACTACACTGTATGCTGGGAGAAAGAAGGCAGAGTCAGTGAGACACCATATAGCTGCTAGTGGAGAAAGACCTGAGCCACCAGCCAGCACCTTGCTGGTAGGCCATGAACCTCGTGGCAAAGTATAAAATAATAGGAGTGGGTAACTTTAAGATGTAAGAGCTAGCTAGAAATATGCACAAGGTAGTAGGCCAAGCAGTGTTGTAATTAACGTAGTTTCTGAGTGGCTATGTGGGGTCTGGGTGGCCAGGAAACAAACAAGCAGCCTCTGTCAGCAACTTCCTTCTTTATTATTCCTCCATTCCCCATCTTATCATCTCTATTCTACTATCCAATCTCCCTTCACAAATTTTTTTTACCTCCCTATCAACAGTCTTACACATCCGAAATGATGCAAGGTTTAAAACTTTCTACCTGATTTTGAATGAATATGTAGTTGAAATTTTCATAAATAACCTTTATGTTTCAAAAATATTTTGTTTTGTATATTGCTGTAAATTATTCTACTACTTTATTTAAAAGCCTTTACATTCACTAAATATGATATATAACAGCTCATTTTATTCGTGTGTGTCCAGTTTTTGCTTTTTCAGGCTATGTTATTAGGATAAGTTGTTATACTTTATCATGCATATGAAAATAATTGAGAAACATTATATATGAGAATACATGTATATTTGAGTAATTACATCTGTAATAAAGAAATGATATTTTATTATATCTAGCAGGAAGGAATTTTTTTCAGAATATTGTAAGAATGAATCAGACAGGTTTTATAACAAAGTATTTTGGAAATTTCTTTTTAAAAGTTTGTTTTTTATTATTATTACTTTTAATTAACATGTACTTGCATTATTTCAATCCTTATAATTCCTCCCTCCAACCACTGTCATGTGACTCCTCACTGCCTTTAAATACATAATATTTTTTTTCTTTTGTGTTTTTGAGACAAGGTTTTTCTGGGTTCTCTTGGATGTCCTGGAATTCAGTCTGTAGAATCATACTCATCTTGAACTCACAAAGATTCATCTCCTTCTGCTTCCTAAACTCTGGGATTAAAGGCATGCCCCACCACTGCCCAGTTCCATCATAGATTTTTCTTTGACTATTATTTTCATAGACAACCCACACAATAGCTCATATATATAACCTTCTGAGCCATTGTTTTAACACACACACACACACACACACACACACTCACATACACACACATATACACATGACTCTAGGACTGACATCTAAGCAATTAGAGGACTCCAAACTGGAAAAGACTATTCTCCATTTTTCAACAGTTCCTAGTTGTCTCTCATTCTTTGTCTATGGGTGGGTTCTTGTGAAACTTTTCTCTCTTCATATTTACATGTCTATCATTGTCTTTCCTGAATCCTTGCTTTGGCAACTATATTGTTGAAGTAGCAGGAAAATAGCTTCCCAATCATAAGATAGGACACACTATCTCATTGCAGACTCTCTGGTCTTCTGGTTGCTAAAATCTTTCCATCTCTTCTTTGATGTTTTCTCAGACTTTGGTGCAAGAGTCATTTGTAGTTGTATTAGCTGGATCTGAGCAATCCATCATAAGTTGATCTCTGCATTTTAAGTAGGTGTGTTTTCTGTATAGGTTTTTCCCTGCTTCAAAGAGAGGATTGTTTAATGAGGATTTGTAGAAATAAGGATCAAGCTTAGGATGTAGTTACAAATTATGCTGCCCCATTAAAGTAGCAATAGTATGACTACCTCTCATATCTGTAACCTCACTAGACCAGGGTTGTTGGCTAGGTTTCATTTACAGGCAAGTTTTCCTCCAGTTGGGCAGGCATTAAGTTCAATTAAACAGCTGCCAGTTACGGCTGAGCTTTGAGTGCCACTATTGCTCCTTCAGGGATATCGTGCCCCACTGGTCACTGCTGTGATTTATAGGTGTTAGAGCAGGGTCGGATTATTAGTTGCTTCTGTCCCTTGGCAGCTTACATAAATCATTCTACTACTGTAAAAGCTACTCCTGAGGATGGAGACTTCCAGGTCAGATCAAGCTTGAGTCTACAGAATCATAATATTTCTAAAAAAAGAATCAAAATAAAATTGCATTATTGGTCTCATCCTGTTCTCCCTCCTAGTTATCCCAAGTTAGCCCTATTTTTCTAAATTCAATGTCTCATTTTAACCATTACATGTTATACATATCTGTATATATACATAAATATATAAATATAATCTTCTCAATTCAGTGTTGCACACACACAGACACACACGTATTTCTAAGACTAGCCACCTGATGTTGGATAATCAAGCAGAGTCTCATCTCTGGGTAAGAAAAATTATCGCTCTTTTGGCAGTATATAATTACTTGTAATCTGTTCACATTGAATTATCTTTGTTCTGCTTTAGTAAAAACAATTGAATTCTTTCACTGTTTTGTATTAATCTAAACTTATTTTATGGGGAAATGAGTAGCAATTATATTTATAACTATTGGTAATTTTATTATTCTACTATAGAAATTTTTTAACATAATCAGTCATTTCTTTGCTTGCATTTGCTATTTTCTTGCCTTTATATTCAATGATTACAAATATTCTTATATCCTACCTAAAGCTATGAATATCAGAATTTATATTATTTATTGTGCAATGCATATGCTTCATTGTGATTATAATATATGCAATTTAAAATTAAACATATTATTTTAATATTCATACTTTCTGATTGCACAAGCTTTTATATTTTAAAATTTACATTCTTTCAATCAAATTAAAATTTAAAAATATATGTATAATATATGTCTGTTTGTTTTCTTAATGTACATTCCTACATATAATTATTTTTATCCAGAATAATTTAAAGTTAAAATAATTTGATGAGTTAATTTATGTTTTAGAATAATTTTAATGAAGGTAATAAAATGAAAATATATTTCTTTTTGCTTTTAAACATCTTTTTATATGAAAATTATTTTTCTGAATTTCCTAGGACTATAATGTAATGGCAATGTTTCAATTATTATTTTAAATATTATTATTCATGTCCTTCCACTCCCCTTCTAACTTCCTCATTTTCCTGCTTCTAGTCTTCTTCCTTTTTCTTTTCTGTTTTATCTCTGTATCTGTTTTATTCAACTGTTTCCTAAGATTGGTACCACCTAATGATAGAATATAAACATATGTATTTATTTTAAGTAGAAGTGACAATATATTTATAAAAATCAAATATGAGAAGAAATATGACCACTACTAGCTTCCAGTCAGGGCAAATCTAGTAAATTATGCTGTGTTTGGAAACAATGAAGATATTTCTGTACTGTAAAGCTGGAGATATTTGTACTCTTCTACTAGGCAAACTTTATTTTCTTTTTACTTGTCAATGTGCTGTGATGCTCCTCCTTTGTGTTCTCATAATTTTTATTTTAAATGTTCACAAATTCCAATATAAAGTTTTCATTATTCCATTTCACAGGAATTTCATTCATAACAACCTTTTTGTGTGCTTAATAACATTTTCTATAAACCATTAAATTAAATAAGATTTTTATTTATAAGTTTAATTTTTGTCTGACACGTGATAAGGGTCTCCACAAAGAACCTTACAGCTTTCCAAATAATCAATTTCTAGTAACTTTTATTTGTTTGATTATTTTGGACTACATCAAATCCTTGTGTAGATTTCTTTAAACTTATAATTCTAGGCTAGGGATTTGCTTTTGACATTTTGCCAACTGTATGATCAAGTATAAGTTCTTAAAAGGTTTAGAATTCATTCATGTTTTATTATTTTAAATATAATCTTAAGAGTAGTTTAAAGGGCATAAATCCTCTATAAACTCATAGAGAAATGGAAATAGAATTTGTTTTCTTAACCTTAAACTCCATGAATTGTTAATACTGATGACTGACCTTTGAAAAATACTTTTTATCTTGGTCTAAATTTCTTTTATGGATACTGTATTTAAAAGTTTTCTACCCCTACCCTTGTCTTTCAAGTTCCTTACTGGCCTTATCTTTTTCCTCAAAATTTTAGCCTCTTATCCTTTATTATTCTTGATACACAAAAATATATACACACATATTCACACACTCATACATATAAGCATCCAACAAAACATCTTTTTCAGTACACTGTTTATTTTTCTTACTTCCTATTTCCTTATTAATTTGCTAAGAGAAGTCCAACATTTTTGTTAGATCATCGTAACCATTGGCTGTCCATATAAGAAAATTTATTACTTTCCTTGTCCATAATAATTAAGCTAAAAGTAATGAAACGTTATGGGTTCAAATGAGGAAGCACAACTGAGAATTAATCCATGCAAGTGTTGTATAATATTACCTCCAGAAGTAAGTATTATTTGTTATTGTCTGAGAAGTCTGGCACAAGGCTTGAGCCCTTGATACACTCAACAAGATACAGATCTGAACAAACATAGGGCTTCCTCTGAAATGATGATCTTATAAAAGCAAATTCTATTGTGGTTGAATAAGGTTTGCTTATATAAAATAGAATGCATGAAAAAACATTTAAACTCTGAGATTAATATAACCGGTAGAAGGGATCAATTATACATTAGATAACTTCTAGTTAGCAAATCTAGAACTCTTGGGGCAGGCTTCATGCTTTTTACTATTGTAGCTTAGTTTACCAACTCTTCGGATCAGGAAGAACACTGTTTAAGGTTCTAATAATCTCGGGGATCTGGATTAATTTCAGTAAACTTAGCAAATAGCTCACATACATCATAGACTTTATTCAGCTAAAAGTTTGTAGTATTTGTTTGAGTGGGTATGATATAAGACCTGCTGCTTCTGTATTTCATTCTTATAAATTTAAACTATACAAAGAAAACTGAAAAAGCAGATCATAAGACAAAGAAAATGTATTATGGTGTTCCTAAGGGAAATAATGTACTGTATTAGTATTGGAAAGACAATCACATTTAAATCATCAAGGTATTCAAGACACCACATCAAACAGAAAAAAAAAGACAACAGTAAGAATGTATAAATGGTATATATTAAAAATACTTTCATGATGTTTATTAGCTGAGGTTCACCATAACTCCAGGTAAAACAGTACTATATGCCAGGTAGTGGTGGTGCACGCCTTTAATCCCAGCACTCGGGAGGCAGAGGCAGGCAGATTTCTGGGAGTTTGAGACCAGCCTGGTCTACAAGAGTTACTTCCAGGACAGGCTCCAAAGCCACAGAGAAACCCTGTCTCAAAAAAAAAAAAAAAAACCAAAAAAAAGCAGTTTTTCAGTTTATGTATAAAACAATGAAAGGGGTTAAAGACTAATCCTGAATTTTATTGAGCAAAAAAGTGGATTTATATGCCAAATATGCAGCAAGTCAGGAAATATAAGTTCATGGAACAATGAAAATTAAGCAATGCCTTACTGACTTTATTATATGTAATACCTGTTAAATGCACACATACTCATATATATTCACATATACATATACAGTTACATGATTTTTGTGTTTCCAAATAGCATACATTTACTATTTCAAAGCTACTGCAGAGAAATCCAGGATAAACTGATATTTGGGACCTATCACACAGCTTTCAGTTTCTGGACTGGCAAGGAATAAAGGCTTTATTTTGTACATCTGGGAAAGAAATGCTGTCAGTTTCACATGGCTACTGGCATGATTTCATTACTGAAAGGCCTTTTGTTATTTCTCAGACCTGCACAATCACCTGCTTCTTACCATTTGAATTACTGTGTATAGCTGTTGTAGGAACCTGCTTGCC
>JAQHUG010000028.1:2988149-2999460 GCA_028555095.1 Dicrostonyx torquatus | reverse complement strand
ATAAGTTTAATTATAATAAGTGACTACTAATCTGCATTTCCTAATTATCCTAAATAGTTGGGTATAATAACTTTCAATGGCTAAAATTTTTCATTATATTGTTAGATGAGCTGCATAGGTAAAATACTTTGAACAAGATTAGAAATGTATGTAAAGTATCCTCTAACAAAAAAGTCTTAATTTGTATTAATATAGAACAATCCATATTGAGTTAAAATATTTAGAACTAGTAGCTGTTCCTTTAGTTTAAAAGTAAATTTAATATTTTATTTTTATCTTTTTTGTATGTCCCCTTTTCCTTTTTATAATAGATTCAATAATCTACCCTTGTATTTTATCACATATATATCCTCCATTTCTCCTTTCAAAACAAGAACCCTGAATCTAAGCTCCTTTGTTGAACCTTTTCCTTCATCATTACCAATAGCAACTTGTAATTAACCACCCTAAACCATGACTAATACCCATAACCAACCGAATTACCAAAAAATCATATTATCCACTCTACCTCTTAGTAATGTGGGTGTCATATCCTTAAAATTTTTTCATGCTGTCTGGGAGTGATGGCATCTTTAGTGAATCCTGAGAAGAAAAATTTTGGGTAATTGTCAAATCCTGAGATTTGTTAAAGAGGCATACCTATCTGTATGTTAGCAGGAATCTTCATTATGTCATGGATGAAGTAATATGTTAACAGTAACTTAAATTGTCTAATGCCATTAAACAGATCTGGGAGAGATAAATGAGCAAAAACGAGACAGCGTTTTAGCTATACAGGCAATCCCGAATCCTTTCCTTGGAGAACACCAGTCTTAGAAGCAGTGCTTGCCATTAGTTGTTTAGTACAAGAAGCCCAAAGATTTTTTTTTTTTTTTGTGGTTGGAGGATTATACAGTCTACCTGTCTTGGCAGGATGAGATGATTGATTCCCTGGGTGAAAAAGTATTCAGGAAGCTGAAAAGGTGAAAGGCCACTCTTTGCTGTGTGGATGGCTATGCCAAACTCAAAGGCAAGGCCTGGAGGTGGAAGGTCTTCTGTCTTTTTAGAGGAATTAAAAGGTGCTGCAAAGGTTGGCAGGTTTGTGTTAGAAACTCCTTTGTTAAAATGCCATACCCTCAAATCAGTAAGGGCACTTGAGAACCTGCTATTTAAACTGGGCATATAAGCTAAATTTAGATGTTTATTTTATCCAATTAGTTACGGTTTACCAATGCTAGTAAATTTAATCTTATTCTTAAAATAAGAAGATTAAAATTATTTTAATAAGTCAAAGAATCTTAAAATGAGCACACATGCACATAAAAATGTTTATCGAGTTACACAGTCAAACTGTGGCCACCTTTTCAGCTGACAAACCCAAAATTTTGGCTTGGGCAGGTGGCAAAAGCCAGGAAGTCTCAGAGATGATTCTATTAAGAACCAAACCAGCAGACGCTGCAAGAGGGGACAAAAACATAAGAACGAATCATCCACACAGTTTGAAAGTGGAAGAATAGGGGAGGAAAATTATCCATTGTAGAGAGTCCCAGTGTGAGAAAAATAGCAAACAGCTAGAGGGGAAAGGGGCCCAGAGTGAACCCAGCGTAGTTGGCAGGAGCCAGGGAAGCGCCATTCAGAAGCGCCATTCAGAAGCGCCATTCAGGTGATGGCCTCTGTTATCAGCCAATATAAAGTGAGTCGGGTTTAGATCCCCAAATCCGGAATGGGATAGGAGGCAGCCATGCCTCCGGGTGCAGTATAGGAGTCCCCGAAGGCAATGGAGAAACAGAAGTGGGGGTGGGACAAACCACAGGCTACAAATCAGTGGAGAAGGAGAGGTAGAAGTGGGTATTACAAGCTTTAGACCCAATTTAAAAGGATTTTTTTGTAAAAGGTCGCACAAGGGCATTTGAGTAATTGGCTTGGAATTTTAAGGACCCATTTTAAAATCCATGCACAATGGGGCTCAAGTTTGTTCCAATGCAACCACCGAACAGGGCCCTTGAGTCAAAACGAGGGTGCATGAGAAATGAATGAGGGATGTCTCTCCACACCCAAGACCCACCTCAGCAAAAACTGGCTTTTGCCACGTGGAAGAGTGCAGGAGGGTCCGTCTTTATTTCTGTGCTTTGATTGGTTAAATAAAGATTCTGCCTGGCTTGTAAGATAGGTCAGCCCTTAGGTGGGTGGAGTAGACAGAACGGAAGTTCTGGGAAGAAAGGAAGTGAGAGAGCCAGTTGCCATGAGGCCCCCGCCGCAGAAGGAAGTACCGTAGATCCGTCCCGTAAGTCACCCACCTTGTGGTGACATACCTACTTTTATAATGGGTTAGTTTATGAGGTGAGGGCTAGCCGGGAAGAGGCTAGAAATAATGGGCAAGGCAGTATTTAAATTAATACAGGTCTCATGTGGTTATTTCTGGCATATGCAAGCAACCAGCGGCTGAGCAGGCCAGCAGCTGGGGGCTTGGGAGCCAGGCACTGGGAACACAACCCACACCTCTCCCCCACTTGAAACAGATCAGGTTCCTGGCATGCATTGCAGCTTCAATAAAAGCCCCAAAAGTGGATGGGTCACTCTGCATAGAGCAAAAGAAGGGGAATTCACTAAGTCCAAAGCCGATTTAGTCTGGTTATCTTGGCGGATGGGCATTTTCCAGCATGGCAGTGCTGTGCCCCTGGGAAATAAACAGACCCATTTTGGTGGAATCCCAAAGATGTTAGGAATATATCCTAATGATCCTCTCTGCTGGTGCAAAGAGCTCCAATCAAACCAGATTAGACGGAATCAAAAATGCCCAAATTTAATGAATGCTGCGCTCCCATGGTGGGTGGGTGAGACAAAGGGAGAGAACATGTAAAATCCAAAACCATGTGTTCCTTCTCTGAGTGACTGCATAATTACCCTGTGGGAGAGCTTCTGACCCTCCCCTGGGGAAGAGTCAGTGCTTGGAAGGCTGGGAGTTGAAGTCTGAACAAATGCAACTTCCAATTCAGGTGCTGGGATGATGCTCTCAAATAATATTACAGGTATAGTTTAATTCATTGTACTGTTTTTGAAAGATATTAAGCTTTGTGTAAAATTTCATGTAGGGTTCTTGATACTGATTTTTTTTTGTTTTCACATTTCTATTTTATTATTGATATATTCTCAAATCTTTTTGTAGATGCTAACATTTCTCACTTGGTTACTCAAAAATAAATGGATCTTAGAAGTTAATTTTACTCCTTCTAGTAAGCTTGATACATGTTAAAAATTAAGAAACACAGTTCATTATCAGCACCTGTTAAAATGCTACAGAACTTTAGATGAAGCTGTGGCATCTCTCACATGTGTTCACAATGCAGGACTTCCCAGAAGTTTCTTCAAAGCTTGATATTTTATGTATATACTCTCCTAATAAATGTATAAACAATCTCATTATGTGACTTTACTGAAAAAGCATCTGATAGTTCTGTTTTGTTCGTCTTTTTTTTCATTTTAAGGATGAATTAAGCATAAAAGAATGTAGTATACCACAAGAGAGGGTAGTTTATCATAAGTAAAACACTTTTTAGTAGATGATAAAAACCTGTTTTTATTTGATTAGATAGTAATTTTAATGTGTGTTTGCTATATCTAAGTGTATGCTTTCAAGTTTTTGGCAAATACGCACCATAGTATGGTATGCTTTAAAGTAATGTCATATTATATCTCATCATTCAGAAAGATTTCTCCTGTGACAAATTTTGAGGATACAGAAATATTTATTACTCTGATTTTATTACATTCTTTATAAATGTATCAGACTATTATGATAGATACATAATACATGGTAGACATATCCATTATTTATCAGTATAAAATACAGTCTTTCTATGGCTTTGTTTTTCAATTTATTATTTCTTTTATTTTTGAAAACATAATATAACTACATCATTTCTCTTTTGTTTTTCTCCCTTAAAACCCTTCATTGCAATTCTCTTTGTTCTTTCTGAAACTCACAGCCTCTTTTATATTGTTGTTACACACACACACACACACACATATACACACACACTATATCTATCTATCTATCTATCTATCTATCTATAGATAGATTAGTGTAGAATATATATTAGTGTAGAAGATCTTTCTGTTTGTGTGTTGCTTTTATTGGTTAATTAATAAACAAACTGCTTGGCCTGATAGGGCAGAACTTAGGTAGGTGGAGAAGACAAAACTGAATTCTGGGAGGAAGAAAGCAGAGTAAGAGAACTGCCATGGAGCCACCAGAGCAGACATGCTGAATCTTTCCTGGTAAGCCACAACGTCGTGGTTACATACAGATTATTATAATGTGTTAAATCAAGATGTAAGAGTTAGCCAATAAGAGGCTGGAATGAATTGGTCAAACAGTGTTTTAATGAATACAGTTTCTGTGTGGTTATTTTGGGTGTAAGCTAGCCGGGCAGTCAGGACATAAGAATCCTCTCCTTTCAACACACACACACACACACACACACACACACATATATATGGATACAGAAATTCATTATTAGGTTTGCTATTGCTGTGATGAAACACAGTAATGAAAAGCAAGTTAGAAATAAAGGGTTTATTTAACTTGTACTCCCACATCACAATTCATCATCAAATGAAGTCATGAAAGGAACTTAAGTAGGGCAGGAAAGGGAGGTAGGAAATGATGCAGAGTGCTTGGACAAGTGCTACCCACTTGTTTTGTCCCCCTGATTTGCTTAGCTTACTTTCTGATAGAACTTATAACAACCAGCCCAGGGATGGCATCACTATTCAATATGAATTATTTTTGCTTGCTTTTGAATTTCACTGGTGACTGTTTCTAATTGGCCAACCTTTTAGTTTACCACTCCATTGCAAAGACTATTTTCTTGCTTTATCAATATTCCTCAGTGTACAAGAATTCTTTGTTCAGGACTGAGGGCTTCATGGTCATTTTTGTCAACTTTTACATTTTATTGGTTTAGGCAAGCCATATTGTCTGAAATTTTTAGTGAGAATCTATTGCTTCAGTCACCCAGACTCTAAATTATGGGCTTGCATCAATATGACTGGTGTTTTGGATTGTAAAATAACTGGAAATTTCTTTTGAAATATTTACTTATCTTAGGGAAATACTGTAAATGTGTTAAATTGATACCCATAAATTTAAGAAAAAAAGGGAAGTGAGTGGTAAGGCTTTCTTCATAACTACAGATGGGGAGGAAGCTAAAAGCCACGTGACAACTCTAAAAGTCCCTTTTATTATGTCAAAAGGTCATGATTATCTCAGTCAGTACATATAGGATGCACTGTTTATACATTATCTTTGTCTGCAACTCATGACAAAATCATATATTCTTTTCAACTCTTAGAAGAATATTAATGATTTCAAAGTGTCTTACATGATATATAAGAATAATAAGAAATCTAAATTTGAGACTTAGTTCTATCAAATGAAAATTATACTTGCCTGGCTAAACTTTTGCATCATTAGACGAAATAAAAATGTTTTAACATTTCTTTCTGAATGTTTTACTTCTATTTTTTATTATACATACCATCTAAAGTAAAATTAAGAAAGAATCCAAGAAGCAAAGATTTAATAGACTCTAAAATGCTGTGCTAGTTACAACAGAGATTGGAAAGGTTAAGGATCAAAGGACTCATGTTTTCAAAATGAACATTATCTATATTGAATAATTAAACTAATGAGTTTCCATTGTAGAGTTCACATTTATAAAAAGACTTTTCATGGAATAAATGTGCTATCTATTTTTATAAATGCCTTGATGTTTTCCCTCTGGAAACAGTCTTAAAATGGAAATCCATGAAGATATTCATTAAAACTGTCACTCTATATATCAATTGTTAAAACATATGTAGGAAGGAATTTTACAGAAACAGGAATTTTTTTACACATAACATGTTACTCCATCATATTATGTATATGTGATTTTCTTCAAGGCATGCTTCTCTGTTCTCATGTACATAGCATGCCAATGACTTGCTTCTTTCATGCTAATGGATCCCATGCAACCCAGGGTGATTTGATTGCTTTAAGCTGGAGTTAATAATTAAAGAACCCATATCACTTTTATAACACTATAATAAACTTACACAATGGGTTTTATTATGTGTTTTTTTCTTATTTGTATATGTTCAGTCATATCCACATGGATAATTCTTGTCTGTTGTAAATATGGGAGAGGTGTGGGTTGTATTCCCGGCAGGCACCCAGCTCCCAGCCTCCAGCTGCAGGCCCGCCCAGCTGCTGGTTGCTTGCTTATGCCCGAAAAAAACCACATGACAATTATATTCATTTAAAATCTGCCTGGCCCATCATCACAAGCCTCTTCTTGGCTAGCCCTCACATCATAAACTAACCCATTATAAAAGTCTGTATGTCACCACAAGGTGGTGACCTACCGGAAAAGTCTAACCTGCATCCATCTGCGGCGGAATCTCATGGTGTCTGGCCCACTTCCTTTCTTCTCAGAACTTCCATTCTGTCTACTCTCCACCTAAGGGCTGACCTATCTTACAAGCCAGGCAGCTTCTTTATTCAACCAATGAGAGTAATACAAAATACAGGAATACACTCCCACATCACCTGTCTCTCTGATAGTATTGCTGATGACTTCCTCTTGACAACTAGTTTTTCTCTTTGCTTACATGTCTTTGTATATAATTATATTGTTATGTGTGTGTGTGTGTGTGTGTGTGTGTGTTTCTCAGTGCACATCATTAGGATTGTTAAACGGCCTTGTGTAAGTTATTTATAATAACATGGACAACTTACTTGTGGCAAAGAGATAAGGAAAATGTCAGAACCTTTCACAGTTAACATTAGTCATACATTGATCCTCAAGAACATGGAGCAATCTCCTTGGACCCCTTTCCCCCTTTCCTAACTGAACATTGAGTCCTTATTGTTGAAATCACCAAGTTTTTTCATATTTAACGGGCAAATCAACTAATATTTAGTAGTTTTTTTTATATGAAGATGTCATCTCAGAATTCTTCATGTCCAGTATTCATAACTAACTCCTGAAACAATTCATAAAGATCTAAAAGCTTTAAAGAAATAATTTAGAAATTAAGTTTCCTGTAATAATTTCCATATATTCAAATTAACAAAGTAGCAGTGCCATTTTTTCAACCTTTTATGACTAGTTCAAAATATCCATTTAACTAATTTCACAGACTATACAATTTTTATTGTATTTATGAAAATTGATATTTAGATTAAATCTCAGAAAATTGTCTCAAATACTCAAATAAGTATCTTCACAGAATTTGCACATATATAAAATATATTACACTGATTTTATTTCCAGTTGGCAAAGTTTATGACTATATTTATTGCAAAACAAAATGAAATGACATAAAATTAAAGAAATATGTAGCATTAATTGCATACTTAATATTAAGGAACATAAATTACTCATATTTATGCCACATGAACAAATTAAATTTTTATCTAGGTTATCAACAATTGTTGCTTTTTTTCTGAGATATCTGGCTACAGAAAACTGCATCCTCTAGAAATCCTTTCTTTGATTGCTTTCTGTAGTGCTTTTTCAATGATTATCCAGGATCATTTTACTATTTACCTAATCACTCACCATCAACACTTTGTAGATGTTATTCTTATCAATAAGTTTTGCCAACGAAATATGAATCACAGCCATCAATTTATATAGGTGTCCTTTCCATTTCAAGCATAGGAATTACTTTTAGTACAACCTTTCATTTCCTTTATGTTCATTTGTATACTTATTATTTTATACAGTAAAAAGCTAAGACATGGATAATGTGGATAGAGTCTTTTCACCTTACTGTCTAATTTACTGAAAACTGTTGTTCCTTCTATGAAATGAGACTATTCTTTTATAATTAATATTTTAGAACCACTGATATTTTCATGGATAAAACAACTTATTAATAGTTTTGAGAAAGTGGTTAAGTTGGATTGTTAAAACATCACATTCAGCTATGTATTTTAACTCAGATACTATATTTTTCAAATGGTCCATGATTTTTTTAGTTGTCAAAGGGACAAGTCTGTAATAGATAAAAATAAGCATCACACTTACATATGATTCCCCTAATATTTTTCCAGGGAAAAGCAGCAATGAATGAAATATGTGTACCAGAATAATTGATATATTCTCATAGTGAAAATCCTGAACACTGACAACACTAAATAATTTAGGGACTGAGTAGAAGCAAGATGCCATTCATTAGTGTTAGAATACAAACTGATTCTGTCTCGTAGTAATATAATTTGATATATAGGCTACCATTCATGTCATTTTTATTTAAACAAATGACTTATAAATATATTGCAACACATAAGCCCATGCATGTAAATGCTTGTAAGTATTATTCATTATAGTGTAACTACAAAGGGTTTCAAAATTGTCTTAAAAGATCAAGATAGAAGGCAATCATATTTATGCAAGACCTGTATGTAATTAAACATTTAAAACGAATTACAAAACCATGAAGAAAAAATAAATGCTACATGTTTTAAAAAAGCTCATCAGAGAATATATATTTGGTTCTTGCTATACAGATTTCTATAAATAGAAAAAATGAATTGATAATAAAAAAGTGATCTGTCATCAGATAGTAGGTGGGTAGTGGAAAGAGAATTAATAGGTGGTACTTCAGGGATTTTAGAAGCGTATGCTAGTGTTCTTATTCTTGTACTAAAAACAGAAGATTCCATGTGTTTACCAAAAGTCACATAAGTTTATAACTCAAATTTTCAATGCAAATGTAAATTAAAAGTTAGAGTTTAGTTAATGAGGTATAACATTTGCTTATCTGTTGTAGTTTTTTTATAAAAAAGGAAGATAAACAGTGAAGTACATTGTGAGCCTGGGAGATAAAGCTTATTTGAGAATTATCAATACAAACTACTCACTTTAATGATAATAATAAACTGTTTATTAATTAAGACAAAAATTAATTGTCCCATGTTATAGCATAATTACCTTGTCACTGGAAAAGGGCATTTTCATTTTTTTCTTTCTGTCTTCTTTGCTTTTACTGTCAAATGCATTATCTAGAATTCCCATACAATAAAGAAAAAAATGGAGCAAAGTTATTAACAACTAGTCCCCTTGAATTTTGAAATATTACACTGTCATTCCAAAATTAAATATAATAATTACACTAGTTTTGAAGTAGTTATCCATTATTCAATCTAGAGTAGTTCTCTACTAGTCTTCCTTTATTAAGAGCTTTAATGATAAAACAGCATTGCACTTTTCTGAGTGTACATTCTGATTCAAATGAAAAGATTAAATGGGGATACTATTTAATCTTTTAATGCAGTGTAATTCCCTAATAGATTTGCTAGGAGTAAACCAGACCTTTATGCCCAGGATGAAAATTAATTCATCACTACATACTGTGGTGTTTTTTTGGATAGCATTATTCAATTTTATCATGTTATCAAATAGGATTTTTTCATTTATTTGCAGAATATCTCCAACCATAATTTTCCTTTTTAATATTTTTTGTCCACAATTTTGTGATATAGGTAGAAAGTTCTATATGGACAACAGAAAGTCTTTCAAAGAGTTTCAAATAGAGAGTAAAAAAAAAATCACTTTATCAACCTTACCAGAAGTGTCACAAATTAATTAAATTTAGATGTGAAATTGCAATAACATTAATTTTGATTGGGTTTAATTGTTAAGAAGTTTTATAATTTCCTAATTCCATGTGCCTGAGAGGACAAGTTTATATATATATATATATATATCAAACTGTATCCAATTAATAGTTTCTAAAATATCTATGAGTAGGCAGATGATTATCAGAAGTTGTAATAAAAATCAAGAAAGTTAAAATATTTATAAGTTTAGTACTAAGAGACAGGAATTTTGAGATAAGAGTATTTTACTAAAGAGAAAGAGAAATAGAATCTTTGAGGATTGCAATTTCAAAAGTAAGCATGGAAGTATAAGTAAGAGAAGTTAGAGTAGCTATAATAAAATATCTTCTAAACAATGCACTTCCATTGGCACAGTACTTGAAGTGACACTGATGAAAAGTAACAAGGATATGTATCTCAGTCCATTGGCTGTACCTGCCCTGAGTTGGAAGAAGAAAGAATAAGAAATTACTGGTTATATAGCTGGCTTAACTGGAAAAAATCTTACTACTGTAGACTAATATTCAGAAATTAGATTCACAGAACCTGTTAAATAATCTGGAAGGGTGGTTTTTCTCTCTATCTAAGATTCCTAGATTTTTTGTTGTGACCTGTAAATTTCAGTAACAATAAAATCAGGAAAATAAAATGGCACTTTGCTATGGAAGAGAGCTAAAAATGTTAATATTATATTTCAAGGGATACAATTGCATCACTTGAAAAATAAGAACATGAATAAGTACAAACAAAGATGAAAGGAGTACAAATAATGTGAAAAATGTTTGATGAAGTCACAATACTTCTTATCATCTCATGCTTCCATAAATAGGCAATGATACAGAATACTTGTAAACATGTACTGCAGAAATAATTTTTATAAATGTATTATAAGTATACAAAATGTATAATTATGTATATAATATATTAATAATAATATATTACATAATGTTATTTCACATAGGCTGACAAAGTTCTGTTCATGAGCCAATAACTTGTTATCTAACAAAAATCCCAGTAACAGGCACAAAAGAACTCTCTTATTGTTCAGAGTGGCCAGAGTAACTCTCAAGTCAATACATGTTAGTGATGATCTCATTGAGTTCTTCTAAGAGTTTGATGGTAAATCCCAAATGCTGAAGACACTGTATACTTTCAACAGTGGAAATTGAAGATCTGAGCTGGATCTAATCTGGAAGCAATTATCACATGGTCTAACTGTATTAAAAAGTGTAGTATAACCAGCTGAGAGACAGAAGAAACCAGTTATTCCGACTATATCTGACTATAGAAGTGTAAAGCATTGCTAGGTATCTCCAAAATTGCAATAATTGGACTCATATTTTCATGAAAACAAACAGTTGTACCTTTGGACTCATAACTCAAGAGGGGGGAAATCATGTCTTATTCTCGATATCTAGCATGTAGCTTGAACAATTCCAGACATGGACTTCATTAATGAAAGACTACATTATTTACTAAATCAGAAAAATTCTATATCCATTCTTAAATTATACCAGCTGATAAGTGTATCTACTGTCTTAGCAAATGAAAGCATAAAATTCGAAACATATTACAGGGCATAGACAAACAGGTTGTTTGGAAGTATGAACAATACTTACAGCAATAGCAACAGCACTACATCTGCACATAAATTTCATTGAGGAAGAGGAAGGAGGAGGA
>JAQHUG010000028.1:2973037-2987054 GCA_028555095.1 Dicrostonyx torquatus | reverse complement strand
TTTCTTCAGGTGATCTTGTCTATTTCCCCTTTCCATGTAGATCCATGTGTGTTTTTCATATTGTTCAAATTAGATTTTCTAGGATCATGAGTCTTATAGGCTCAATATCCATTGATTTACAGCTAGTATCTACTTATGAGTGAGTATATACCATATTAATCTTTCTGGGTCTGGATTACCTCACTTAGGATGCTTTTTTCTGGTTCCATCCACTTGAATGCAAATTTCAAGAAGTCACTCTTTTTTCCTGGTGAGTATTAGTCCAGTATGTAAATGTGCCATATTTTGTTTATTCATTCTTTAGTTGATGGGCATCTAGGTTGTTTCCAGGTTCTGGCTAGTATAAATAATGCTGATATGAACAGAGTTGAACAAATGTCCTTGTAGTATGATGTTGTAGGAGGCTACTTGTTTGTCCCCAGCTGCTCAGCCCTGAAATAATCACACAGAATCTGTATTAATTAAATCATTACTTGCCCTATTAGCTCTAGCTTCTTCTTGGCTAGCTTTACACATGTTAATCTGTGTATCATCGTGTGGCTGTGGCTTACTGGCAAGGTACTGTCTGGGATCTGTCTCTGGCGAGGCTACATGTTGTCTCCAAATTTGCCTTCTTTCTCCCAGAATTCAGTTCAGTTTTCCCCATCTAGCTCTACTCTGCCCTATCACACGCCAATGCAGATTTTTATGAACCAATGATATTCACAGCATTCAAAGGGGAATTCCACATCACTTCCCATTTTCTGTCTAAGTAAAAGGAAAGATTTAAATTTAACATAGTAAAATTACATATAACAAAACAGACACCAAGCAAGAAATACAGTTACAATATTTATATCTATTTTATTTTTATCATAACTAAAGAAAACTATAATTATAACTATCTCTTCTTCAACTTATTCAAAGATTCCAGAAAGTATAATATTACCTAAGTAAACAGGAAATACATTGTAAGCAACTTCAAAAACTCTAGAATTGCAAGAGACATATTACAGCCTGGACAGTCATCCAAATTTCTTCTGTAACACTGGATCATTCATTTTTAGCGTACAGGCCCATAGTATCTGGAAGACTCTTTCATGAAGCAGGAAATTTGAAAATCTCTTTTGCTTTGTAATGGCAAAGTCCATCAGGTGCTTTCTTCTGTGTCCTGCAGAATGGCTGGCAGACCCTTTCATGAAGCAGGAACTCGAAAGGATGGACTTATCCTTAGGAAAGTTCAGTCATTTCTTTTTGGTCCCTGCATGTCCAGTTCATATAGTATAACATCAAACAGTCTGGGCAGGAGCAGTTTTTTGCCCAAATGGCTAAAGAACTCCATGAGGAGCCTTTTCGATGCACAACATTTTCTGTAAATAGATTGGTGCTGCCAGGAGCAGATATGTCTCATATCATGAAAAGTCCTAAGCTATTAAAACATTTTAAATGCGATATTCTGTAGGTATGTGAAATATATATATTAATGGGCATGACTACAAGCTTGACTATTATGACTATTAACTTATATTTCTTAATTGTACATTGCATTTTAAAATGAACTATGTAAACACAATATCTTAATCAAGAGCAGAAATATGTATAATAAAATTGATCTAAACCTTTTAGCAATTGTACAAGATCCATTCCATACAAACCTTTATAGTCTATTCTTCTTTAAATGTAAAGAAACTTTTATAAATAGTATTTGGAAATTTGGGCATTGTTCTCTCCAAACTGCTTTTCTGATTTTTGTTGACTAAAGCAGTTTTTGGTGGTGTTCGTGATGACATTTCAGGGGGTCTTGGTGCATCAAGCCACATTAGTCTGGAAGGATTCCACAGGTTCTCATCCTCTGTAGAAACAAAAGAAGAACTTCTTTTCCAAAGCAACATATCCTTAGACCCAAATTTTGAAGTCAAAATATCTTACATACCTTTAAAATATATATGTTGGTTTAGCTTAGCAGCCTGTACAATGAAATGTCTCTCTGTACTTATTTACAGTCAAAAATCCAGAAAATCATAATAATATACATAATCCATACTTTCTGCTTGGATTTCATCTTTACATAGCTTATATATTTTTTCTTTATTAATTTTTCTATAAGTTTACTCTGTCTCTTTAAAGAATTTGTTTCATTTTCTTTATTTTTGTAAAAAACATTTACTTCTTTTTGTAAATCTCTATACTCTTTTTCTTCTCTCTCCCAAGCATACATTCATTTTTTTTTGATTTTTGAGACAGATTTTCTCTGTAGTTTTGTTTGCCTGTACTGGAACAAGTTTGTGTAAGTCAGGCTGGTCTTGAACTCACAGAGATCCTCCTGCCTCTGCCTTGTGAGTTCTGGGATTAGTGTCATGTGCCATCACTACCTGCTGCCTACATACATTTTGTTAAACACACTGTGACATATTTAGAGGTTCTTTCCATCTATATCTGTCTTTATTTTATATCTGTCATTATTTTCTGACCAGGACCATTTTTTAAAATATTAAGCAAGCATGACTACGGCCAACATGGCATGCCTGCTTGCTCTTCGCCATCCAGCATGATGAATAAATTCACTGCCTCTGAGAGCCATGTACATTGCCCCATTTTCAGGCACACAGTGGGTCTATGTTTTTATTAAGCATGTTGTAGCACTCTGGTAATAGAACCCATTTAAATGCTCCTCATGAAGATCTTCTGAAAGAGTCAGAGTTCATGATGGGAGCACAACCCAGGAAGCTGGTGTTTCAAAATCATGCTTCCTTTTTGTTTTTCCTTGCTACTACCACTGAATAAGGAAGACCTCTCTTAAAGTAGCTGTGTCACACTGATAGCAGCCAGCAAAATGCTGGTACCAAGAAGTTGTGCTTAACTCTGTTCTTTTTTGTCTAAACTTACTTTTTGAGCTTTCTCAAGTTTTGGGAAGATACAGCCATCCATGTTGGTGTGCCAATTTGCTGTTGTAGAATGCTTCTTTCTGGCTGGCTGCTCAGCTCCAAAATAACCACACAAAAACTTCATTAATTAAATCACTTCTCGGCCTGTTAGTTCTTGCTTCTTATTGGCTAGCTATTATATCTTAATTTAACCCATTTCTATTAATCTGTGTTTGTCACAAGGCTATGGCTTACTGGGTAAAATTCCAAACATCTGTCTCCAGCACCTCTATGGCTCTATGGCTCTGACTCTGCCTTCTTTTCCCATCCAACATGGCAGAAGTCTGTTCACTGCCTCTGATAGTGTCAAGTGGGAACTCACTCATCACCTCAACTCTGGTAACCAGTCGGTCCATTCTGTCACCAAGTATTCTTGTAGCACATTCCTCACAAACCCCATTTAAATACTTGACCTCCAGAAAGACCACCACATGAATCCCAAATCCACACCTATTCAGTGGACAGGTCTAAAATGCCCAAAATGCCCATGGCCCAGAAGGTCTCCCACCTCTGTCCACTTGAGTAGCTCTATAGAGCATGAGACTCTTAACCTCAGGGTCATGTTTTCAAGCCCCATGTTGGGCTCCAGATAAAGATGGATGCTAAAAGGAAATCCCACACTAGCTCAGAATTGAGTATAATAAATGGTTATTTATTTAGGGGTAAACTCAGAGATCATATTTTTCTGCTTGAACATGGAACAGCAACCCAATGCAGCAGCTAGAACAGAGAACAGCACATACTTTACATCTGCATTGATAGTATAAAAGGCCATGCCCAAGTGGGCTGGTAACTTAAAGTCTACTGACGAAAGAATTTTCTACAGCAGTATGATGGAACATCTCATGGGAATACTGATTATCAAAGTGGTTATAGAAGTATGTATACACAAATCCAGCCTCACAAAAAGTACTAGAAAGAAACCCCAATTAAAGGATGCTAAATCCATCCCCCCAAAACAAGGCAACAGTTAAGTTCATACCATCAAAACCCAAAGAAGGGAAACATGCACACACTCCCACAAAAATAACAGGAATTAATACTACTTGTCATTAATATCTCTTAATATCAAAGGACTCAATTCATCTATAAAAAGACACAGGCTGAGAGAATGGATATGAAATCAGGATCCAGCCTTCTACTATATACAAGAAACATACCTCAATCTCAAAGACAGACATTCCCTCAGAATAAATGGTTGGGAAAAGATTTTGCAATCAAGTGGACTTAAGAAACATGCAGGTGGAGCTTTCCTAATATCTAACAAACTAAAATCAATCAGAAAAGATGGAGAACACTTAATATTCATAACAGGAAGAATCTATCAAGATGAATTCCCAATCCTGTACATCAATGCCCCATATACAAGAACACCCACATATGTAAAATAAACATTACTAAAGCTTAAATCACACATCAAACCCTACACACTATTAGTAGAAAACTTCAACACCCCACTCTCCCTATGGACAGGTCAAACAGACAGAAACTTAACAGATAAAAGAGAACTTGGTGTGGAAGGTCCTTCTGTCTGTGTGTTGCCTTCATTGGTTAATGAAACTGCCTTGGTCTGTTGATAGGGAAGAGCTTAGGTATGCAGAGAAGATGGAACTGAAAGCTGGGAGGAAGATGGCAGAGCCAGAGAGATCCCATGGAGCCACCAGAGTCTGACATGCTGAATCATTGCTGGCAAGCCACTGCTACATGGTGATATACAGATTGTCACAAATTGGTTAAATTAATATAACAGTTAGTCAATAAGAAGCTACAGATAGTGGGTCAAGCAGTGTTTTAATTACTATAGTTTATGTGTAATTATTTTGAGTGGAAGCTAGATGAGCAGCTGGGACAAAGAAGCAGCCTCCTTCCTGCAAGAAGAACTAACAGATGTCATGACTCACATGGACTTAACAAACATCTACAGAATATTCTATCCAAATACAAAAGAATGTGCCTTCTTCTTAGCACCTCATGAAACCTTCTCTAAAATTGACCAATTATTCACTAATAAAACAAACCTCAACAGATTCAAAGAAATTGGTGTAACCTCCTATATCTTATTGAATCATGATGGTTTCAAGTTAGAATTTAACAACAACACTAATTGTATAAAGCCTACAAACACATGGAAATTGAACAGCGCTCTATTGAACTACCATTGGGTCAAAAAAGAAATAAGAAAGAAATTAAACTTCATAGGATTCAATGAAAATGAATACATATTCTTAAATATGATCTATTTAATTTGTACAATGTTTTACATATATATATATATATATATATATATATATATATATATATATATATATATGTTTTCATGACTACCATTTGGCATTGAAAAGCCAATTAGTGTGTCATTTTTTGGGGAAAACTATTTCTACCTTCTTCTGCTTGCTTAAGAATTTTAGTGGTCTGTTTTTCTTTGGGTAGGGTTAGGATATCGAGGGCTTTATATTCCCCAGTAGCTTATATATTTGTGTTGTCCTTTTTCCATTCACATTTGGAATGTCATGCTAGTAAGATTATATGAGCATAGCTTGTGACATTGCTAGGAGACATAATCTCACTGAAAAATACCTTATCTTTTTCCATCTTGAGAAATATTTTAGCTCTGTAGAACTTGAGTTTCTTGATCAGTACCATTATGGTTGTATTAGTCATGGTTCTCTAAAGGAAAAGAACAGATTTAATGAATCTCCCTGTCTATTTATCTTTCTATTTGCCTATATTTCTATATACAAGACACAGAAATACACACACACACACACACACACAATGAGAAGGAGACATTACATTTCTGTGGAGTGGATGGTGGTAGAGTGGTGAGAAAATGAGGAGAGCAGGAGGACAGGAGGGAGAGGGAACTGAATTTGGTATGTGTTGTAAATAAGGAGGTGGGTTGCTGTGTTCCCAGCACCTGAGAGGAATGCGGGGCCTTTGGTTCCATCCTGCCAGGCTCCCTGGTCCCAGGGCCGCATGGCCTGCTTTTGGCCCTGGTTAGCTTATGACCGAAATAACCACATGACAATTATATTCATTTAATTTCTGCCTAGCTGCTTCTGGGCTAACCCTTACATCTGATTCAGCCCATTCCTAAAAGTCTGTGTGTCACCACAAGATGGTTTACCAGACGATTCTAACATATGTCCATCTCTTGCCGGATAATCATGGCGTCTGCCCACTTCCTTCTCTCTCACCACCTTCCGTTCTGTCTATTCTGCCCATGTAAGGGCTGTGTCCTATTCTACAGACCAAGGCAGCTTCTTTATTTTTTTTATTTTTATTGTTAAAAGAAAAATTTACATTTACTCCCCTTGTTCCCGGCCCTCCCGCTCCCCCACTACCCCACTGCCCTCCCCCTGCTTCCTTATGATGGTGCAGGATACCCTGTCCTATGGGAAGCCCAAGGCCCTCCCCCCTCCATCTCAGTCAACTAACTTAATTCTTATGCAATCAATAAATTGGCCAAGTCGTGAGAAGAAAGTAACTAACTACATTTATCTAATCTTCAACCCAATCAAAGATCTGAGAAGGGAAATAACATTACCTGAGTGATTAGGAAGTGCAATCAAACAACTTCCAAAATATGTAACCAATGAAAGCAAAGAAACACAGAAGAACCCTCCTACACCAGGTATGTAAAATAAGATTTTTTTAAAAAATAAAAGACAAGAGGAACTACACATGAGAAGTAGTGGCAATCAATATAGAATTTATACAGTCAAAACATTGCTAAAACAAATAATGAGGAAAAAGTCAAGAAAAAGATTGAGAGAATCATTAGATTATATTTCTATTTCATAAGAATAAAATAACCCAAATGTTTGTTACTAAAAATTAGTAGAAATAATACAGAGATGATATGTTAATCATCCAACATTAAAATGGGAATTGGTAACAAATATTTCATTTTTTTCTAAGAGTAATGTGGACATGAGTCAAGCCTCTTATTGGCTAACCCTCACATCTTTATTTAACCCTTTTTTTATTAATTTGTATATTCCTAAGTGGCAGTGGCTTACCAGGTAAAATTCCCAGCATCTGTTTCTGCATGATCTATGGCATCTCTCTTACTCTGTCTTCTTCCTCCCAGCATTCTGTTTAATTTTCCCCACCTACCGAACTTCTGCCCTATCAACAGTCCCAAATCAGTTTCTTTATTAACCAATGAAAGACAGAAGAGTCTCCTACACCACATGTATAAGGCTTTCTTTTCAGTAGTTTTTAAAAGGACATTGTAAAATAACATGTTTCAATATCTTAAGCTATGTATACATTGTAAATTAAAATTGTGTCCTACACTTACATGACTTTTACTCAAGGGAATGAGTGACTTATGGCTTAATACTATTCTAATTTTCACAAAATTTAGATATGAAAAGTTTTGCCATCATCTCTCTTCCCCCCCTTCTTCCTTCCCTTCCACCTTCTCTTTATCTCTCTGGTTATGTAATTAAAACAGGGCCACACTATAGCCCAGGCTGGCTTGATCATACTTTGTTGGTTTGACTGGTTCTAACTGGAAGATTTCCCATATGACTCAGCCTATCAAGTGTTGTAATAACAGCTGTGAACCATCAAATTTTGTTATGCTATAATTTAAATGAATGATCATATATATATATATATATATATATATATATCTCCTTTTCTTTTATCAATCTCTATATGGACAGATATACTTAATTATTAGTAAGATAAAATGAAAAGAGTTTGAAATACCTTGAAAGAAGAGATTGAAAATCTTTACCTTCTGTTTTGACATATCATCCTCTTCATAATATCTCACAAATTTACATTTTAAAATATATTACAGAAAGAAAAAATATAGCACTGTAGGTTAGTGCCTATTTATATTTAGCAAATTGAACACTAAAATAATTTAAATCCACAAGGTATGTCTATATTATATATAGCAGATGGAATATATGTAGAAAATAGTCATACAAGATCACATATATATTGTATAAACATATGTTATTATATGTGTGATTATTAGGATTCTAATGTACCTATGCTCTTATTTTCAAAGAAAATGAAATAATAAATGTCATGTAAAATTTATTCTATATTTGAAAGTTTATGTTACTTTAACATCTGAATGTTAAATTGCTTAAGCAAACTTCTCATCTAATTGGAAAGAAAACTGAATCATAAATATACAAAGTATGTTTACACTTATCCACTTGGTTACTTACATTATATATTATTATACAAGTTACTCCATATTAATTGTTTGAAAAACTCTTTCATTATGACACTAAATATTTACTCCATTACGCAGTGTGCTTTTATTTTACATATAGAGAGTCTATTAGGACACGTAGATGCTGCATAACTTTTAAAAATTCATCAAACCACTATTCAATACAGAATCTATTAGAAAAATAACAGAAAACACAACAACTAATTTAAGGAAATTTTCACAGAAATAGAATTATATGAATGCTGAAAGGAGAGATGAATGTTTAGTATGAGAAAAGTAGCTATAGAAAAATACTTCCATTTAATGATGACAAAGTTCAGACTAAATTATCTTTAAATATGTCTGAGTAAACGCAAATAACTTCAATAAAATGTTCATGTCCTTTGTAATAAAAAGAAAGGTAAATGTCAGGGTAACAAAATGTAACCTGTACATGTATAAAACATTGTTATGAATCAGTGGGATTCTGATAAGACACAGTGAGAGCACAGCATGGGTGGAAACTTTCAACTTTCATTTCATATTTATAAACGTGCTTCATTACCAAGATGTGGACTTGTGGGGTAAGATGTATGAAAATAAAAAATGAAGGAGAATGGAAATTTATTTTGATTAAAAATTAAAGATCAATAGGTTTTATGTTCTATGGTAGGCAGAGCAGCATCGCAAAAGAAATAATAAATTTTAATCCAGAGCTCAGAATTAAGAGTGGAAATTTCTACAGAGAGAGCGATTTCATACTATTGTAGAAGTTTAGCATAATTAATAGAAATGGGATATCTCTAAGAGATCTTTCAATGTAGTTATATGTTGTTAACAGAGTGGCCATTTATTCTATATTAATCTTTATTCTTCACAGTTTAGAAAGTCTTTACATGTCAACATCAAGAATTCATATACTGATAAATCTCTAAAAGTTAATCCAAATATTAACCTTCAGTATTTGCCTTTTGCACCATGAATTTTGAAAAAAGAAAGTTATTTGGAAAAGGCTCTTGAACAAATATATTTGCAGATTTTATTACGTTTCAGTGTGATTGAGTATGGTTATGTCATTGCCCATGATAGATACAGTGTGAACAGTGGTCAGATGACTGTTTTCCAGAATCTATTTTTGTCTTCTAGCCTCATTGTGCTGCAGTCTTGTTTTAATTCTGTAGTTGTGTATACTGCTGGTATACTAGTTTTTCAACTTTTAGACTGTTCCCCATCTCTCTATCTCTCACCTCATTCTAAGAGTGCTGAAATTATAAAGATTGCTTCCACATCTGATTTTTTTTTTCTCACATGGGTTCCAAGGGCAGAGAATTGGGGCTGGATCAAACTCATACTGTCAAATACTGTCAAGCTTTCAAAGGCATTTTAACAGTTGAGACACCTTACCTCTCTTATTTATTAAATAAATATTATTCTTTCTTTCTTTCTTTTTTTTTTTTTTTGGTTTTTCGACACAGGGTTTCTCTCTGGCTTTGGAGCCTGTCCTGGATCTAGCTCTTGTAGACCAGGCTGGTCTCGAACTCACAGAGATCCGCCTGCCTTTGCCTCCCGAGTGCTGGGATTAAAGGCATGTGCCACCACCGCCTGGCAATAAATATTATTCTTAAGTCTAATAAACTGTTCTTGAAAATATTCAATAAGATTAAATATAATGAATAATAGAATAATGCTTTTATGACCATCTCAAGAACATTTCAAATGAAATTCAACAATACTGAATGTTCCTTTTTTATTTTCTGTTATAAATTACAAATTTTAAACTCCTTTCCACTTCAGCTTTCTTATCTTTCAGTAACAATTGTCACAATATTATAAATGTTAATTTCCTATGTTTACTCATTGATCCTTTTTATGTCAAATCATTTCCTAAATACTTTGAACTTTGTCATCCATTCTTATGGATTCCTTTTCCTATCCAGAAACACTTCAGTCGGATTTTGTTTTAAACATTTTGTAAGCTTTCCTTGCTCCAACTCTCTTGGTGCATTACCCTTAGGATTTATATTTCACAAATATTTGACTGGTGTGGAGGATTGCAGTACTGAAAAACCAGGAATATTCCCTAAATGATTCTCAGGTTTACTAAATTAATTCTATTTATTCTAGTCAGATCTTATTTAGTGTCCCAAGTAATGAATATGTAACAATTAAAGTTTACCACCTAAAACTTAGATTACCAAAGGAATTAATTTTTAACAAAAAATTGAGGAAAAGAAACAATTTTATATTTAAGCTACATCTTCAACTACACTCAGGGCAGCAGACTTTCAGAATCATTATATTTCCTTTTAATTGATTTTTAAGTCAGTAAGCACAGTAATAGATTTTTCATAGTGACATTTTTATTTACAAATACAGTAATACTCTGCTCTAATAGAAGCTCTTCACTGACTACCCACACTAATGTTGGGTTTCTTCCTCTTCAGAGATTTTCCTCTCTTCTGCTTCCTTGTCACATACTCATTTTCACTTAACATTTCAATCTTTCCTTAAATATTCTTCTGCAGCCTACCATCATGACCCACATAAACACATTTTTTGAGATATACACTAATGAATGTGATATAGATTTTTTTATATAATCTAAGTTATCAATGAGTTTATAATTTTAAATTTAGTTCATACATAAGGGAGAGCATGCAGTATTTTCTACCCAAGTCTGGCTTGTTATTCTAAATTAATAGTTTCTAGGATCATTCGTTTTCTTAGAAATGTTGTGACTTTATATTTTCTTAATGGCTGTATAAAATAACATATTACATAAGTCACTATTTGGTTTTGAACATCAATATGATTGTTTTCCAAGCTATTATTAATAGTGCAACACTAAACATGTATGTGTATTATCTTGGTGTAATGTGAAGTTAGATTCCTTTGAGAATAGTTATATAACTTTATATAATTGGTTTTTTGATAGTTTTAAATAAACATTTAATATTGATAATTATCATGATTATTATTAACATGTGGTTCAATGACTAAAGTCATTTTCTGAAGATACAATTTCAACTCCCAACATTCACATGGTAGCTCACAATCATAGACAACTCTAACTACAGTATATCCAATGTCTTTTTTTGATATTGCTGTATATCATGTAAACACGTGATTCATAGACATGCATGCAGTCAGAGCACCTATACATGTAAAATAAACTTAGATAAAAAATAGTAAATGGATAATAATTTGTCTATTGAGGAGAAAAATAATAGCTAATCTACCATATTATAGAAGATCTATATGCATAAATCATTAAGAATTTGCCTTTGTGAACTCATTCAAAGTAATATTTTCCAATTTAATATTTTTACTTTGCAATCATCATATTCAATTTTATTTATAGCTAGATAAAATCTGAATAAATATTTAAACCATATTTTCACTATCTATTGATTACCTGATACCTAACCTAGGCTATTTCTATTTCTTAACTATTCCAAACAGATCATCAGTGTGTATGAGTATTCAGGCCCATCCATGGTATGATACAGATTCCCTTGGGTGAAATACTGAGGAGAAGCCTAACTCAGTCATAACGATAATTTTATTTCTAATGATGGGAAATATTACGACTTACTTCTAAAATAACAGAAGTAGTCTAACCCACATCAAAAAAGCATTACTTTTTCCTTCACCACACCAAATGCGTATATTTATTCTTAATGATAATCATTTTGACTATAGCAATTTGGAACCACAAAGTTGTTTTAATCTTTCTTTCCCTGAAGACTGAGGACATTTTAAATGTTTCTTGGACATTTGATTTCTTCTTTTAAATAAATATTTGTTATTTTATGTGCATGATTGCTTGCCTTCACATGTGTTGGTTGATTGCATGAAGAGGGCATCTGGAATCCATGAAGTGGAGTAACAGTTGTGATCACAAGGTCCTTTGGAAGAAAAACCCATTTTCTTAACTGCTAAGCCATCTCTCCAGATCCTGCATTTATTTGTTTGTGAACTCTATTTAGTTGTGTAGATTTTTCAATAAATTGTGTTGTTCTGTTATCTAGTTTTTTTGAAAATCTTTGTTTATGCTAGAGATTATCTATAGTAAGTATAGCTTGTAATATAGAAACTTAATGCCATATTACCCAAATTTTTAAAAAGTCAGTACAAATATGGAATACTGTGCGATAAATTATTCTAATGAGGCCCAGACGAATCCAAATAATGTTAGCTACTGCTTCTGGTTTTGCTTACCCTCCATGACTCAATGGTAAAACCCTGTTGTTGAAGCTAACAAAAAGTTTGGCTGTAAAAACTGATAAATCAAGATCAAGTTCATTCTGGCTAGGAAACTAACTCCTTGTTAACCAGCATTCATAGACTATAGACACCATGCAGACGTCTGGAAGGACAAACACATCTGCAGTCTTATTTACTGGTGGACTGATAAGACAACTGGTGTAATAATAGAATGATTGTTTTGTTTTTAATGAACCACAATCTAAATGAACTAAACTGCTGATTCCACAGAAGAGGATTCAAGTCTGTTAATGAAAACCTAGGCAAAAGCACAAAGCTAGGGAAGACACAGACACAAGAGAAGGAGTTTCTATTCTTGCTGTGCTAAAGAAACATGATGTCAAAATGAAATCTAAATGTCTATACTCCTAACTAAAATCTGTCTTCTCACAATATTGTTCCCAGAAACTTCTTCAGGAGTTGGACAACAGGTCATGCATAGACTATTAACAGAGCAAATTCTGGAGAATAAGTAATTGAAAGCTCTCAGCCTTGAACAGGATATTTTTATACATACCCCAGAGGACATGTCTGCAGATGGAAAAGAAAAAAATTGTGTCAGAAGACATAGTGTAAATCTATAAATTGCTCTCTTGAACATGATATGATCATTACACACACACACACACACACACACACACACACACACACACACACGGAAGACTTTCACAAGATCATTCCAAGTCAAAATTCCAAAATGATGAGTGTATTGTTTCTAGATGCCTTAACCCTAATTGAGGACACATTTAAAATTGATGGCACTGGGGAGAAAGAATTATAGTCATTGCATAGTATGGCCATAATCTTGTTATGTTTTCACACTTGTGTACATTGGGAGAAACGAAGTATACTCAGATGGTTATTAAGAAAGTCAGATAAATGAAAGAAGAGAGGGATAAAAGAAAGAGAAAGGGAGTAAGGGAAGCAGGGAGGACAGAGGGCAGGAGGATGGAGTAGGAAATAAAGAGACCATGATGTTTAGAGGGGGTCATATTAATTAGGAGATATAGTAGGCATCGGATAGGATGAGTAGAGTGGGTGATATATGTCATTGTATAAAAGTAAAAATAGAAAGGCTAATTAAAATGATAGTTTTACATAAAATCATTCTACTATGATCATATCTTTGAGTATGAAGAAAGAGTTATTTCTATAAAATAATTCATTACAATTTTTATGGGACTATCTTTGCTGGAAATCCTAGGTAATATTAAGTTATTAAAATGTAAACATAGCTTAATGCAATTAAAATAAAAATTTAAAAGTCTAAACATTTTTAAAATCTTTGAAAATTGAAGTAACAGTCGAGTGGTGGTATATGTCTTTAATCCCATCATTCAGGAGACAGAGGCAGGCAGAAGTCTTGTGAGTTTGATACTACCCTGGTCTATAAGTGCTTGATCCAGGGCAGCTAGGACTCTTACACAAAGAAATCTGCTCTTAAAAAAGCAAAAAAAAAATGAAGTAACAGTACATAAGCAATGCATTAAAGATATTTGCTGGGCAGTAAGGATGGCTTCTGTAAAGCAAAGAACATGGTCAATAATACAAAAGGGCAGCCTACAGAATGGGAAAAGATCTTCACCAACCCAACATCATACAGAGGGCTGATCTCTAAAATATACAAAGAACTTAAGAAATTGGTCAGAAGAATGCTTGGTAG
>JAQHUG010000028.1:2924333-2941518 GCA_028555095.1 Dicrostonyx torquatus | reverse complement strand
TTTCCTCACACTGAAGATGTAAAAGAGTCCTATAAATAGCTTCCCAAATGATGTAACATCTTTGAGGCTGGAGAAATGGCTCAGTGGGCAAGAGCACATCAGAGAATCTGAATCAGGTACCCAGCATCCATATCAGGTGGCCCACAGTCATCTTCAACATTAGTTCTAGGGTCACAGGTTCTCTTTGCAAGACAATATATGTACCTGCACACATATTCACATGCTTCCCGCCTAAAAAACACATTAGCAGGCAATTAACATAAAAATTATAATGAAATTAAACTAAAACATTGGTATTTTACTTTTCATATTCAGTTCAGTTTTGCTAAATGTTAAATTTTATTTATATTATTGGGATGTTTGTGTCAGTGTCAGTTTTAGCAAGTCTGATTTGCTTCTTTTAATAAATATGGTATGAAGCACCATCCGCTGTAGAGAATATTTTTACTTTTTTGTGTTAGTGTCAGTTTTTGTAACTCTGATTTGATTATTTTAATAAATATGCTATGTAGCACCATCCACTGGAGAGGATATTTTTCCTTTTATCTTTGCTGCACGTTTTTGATATAAAACAAAGTATCTTCCTATACTTTGATCTGTTTAGGCTCTACTCTGTTAAATCTGTTTGTCTTCTTTAGAATTATTATTAGAACTATCATAATTAAAACTAAAAATTATTACATATTGTGAACTCTAATATCCAGTAGTTTAAACACTCTGATTTGTTTCTTTTATTCATGAGTAAAATTGAATACTAGATAACTAATGAATAATACAGTAAATAAAACATTGGCTATTATTTTCCAACTATACTTAATATCCACATAGTCAATAATTTTGTATCTATGTGAAACAGACTTAGGTCAGTGCCAGCTTAGTCGAGTGTCTGAGTGCATACCTGATATATATTACGTATCTATGGCAGCTCCTTTTATCCTTTTACCTACAAATCATCTATAGGAATCAGATACATGGAATAAAGTATTAGTAGTAACCTGAGAATATTGCTTTACTCTTCATTTCTTTAAGAAAAAATAATAGATCTTATAGTAATAAAGTATCTTGAACATGGAACATTTTATTGCCAGCACCATGTGAATGTTATTTCTTTGTCTTTTCCAGGACAACTTCTTTATTAAGGTATAGTCTTTCTCTAAGCTTCTCTGGATTAAGGTTGTGTTGTACTTTGACTGGATGATTTTGGAACCACTGTTCAATAGGTATCTGAACAATCATATATTGAGAGACATGAAAGTTATGAACTTAGTTCTCTTAGTTTTAAATCAAATGATATTTCAGATGTATATATATATATATATACATATGTATATGTATACACACATATGACTGATAGTTGTTTATTATTTTGATTATTTTGGTGCAATCAAGTAAACATCACATATGTGAGGTAACTTTGCTATTTTTGAAAATTTAAATACTTTCATAATGATTTATTTTTAAGTGCTTTCTAATTTCCACTATAATTTTCTTCATGATTCATGGCTGATGTAATTATCCTGATTGTTTTCTCATTATTTGTGATATTGTTAATTTTTTTTTTGGTTTTTCGAGTCAGGGTTTCTCTGTAGCTTTGGAGCCTGTCCTGGAAGTAGCTCTTGTAGACTAGGCTGGTCTCAAACTCCAGAGATCCGCCTGTTTCTGCCTCCTGAGTGCTGGGATTAAAGGCGTGTGCCACCACCGCCCAGCTCTGATATTGTTACTTTTAACATAACAGGAGTTTGTTCCATTATACAAAACCTAAGAATTTAGTGAGTTTTCACAAGTTCTTTACAATTTCTATAATTATAATATTCTGACTTTTAATAAGGTAGAAAATATGATTTTTTAAAAAAATTGCTGTATACTTCCATTCTTTTTGAATATTTAACTAGTTTAAGGGACCACTAAAAGATATCATATGATTTATGTTGATGTGTTTTTATGACTACAAAATAATAGTAAGATTTTAATAATGATTACATTTTGTTCTGTATAGATTATTCATACAACTATTGTTTTACATTTATTTATCCTTTTGTCTTTGAAGACTATCTTGAAGTACTTTCTTGTGAAACTATTTTATTCTCACTTACAGAAATTTAAGAAGGCCCATCCATGTGAGGTTATCTTAAAGAACAAACCCTTTCTCTTTGAATCACATGTAAAACACGTGCACTTCTAATAACAGCACTTATTATAACAAATACCTAGTTGCTGTTGAAGAATTTTTATGTTTGTTTCCATTTATCTTTTCAGTTCACAGCTGGTGACCAAGATTGACTTCTCAAAATCCAGTGATAGCTTCAGGAGCAGAGATCAACAGTTTTTAAGGAGGTAAATTCAAATTTATGAGGAAACTGCCTTGTGCGTCCCAGCCTTTCAGGATCTCCCATTAGATATGCTCCTGTGTGTGTGCACCTTAGGCACTTTGTTTGTGTCCATGATGATTGAAATACTATGACAAACAATTCGTTATTTCACTAAACTTGAGATGGCCTCCAAAGTTAATGTTGACTTTGTGACTTATGCCTATGTTATAGCTGTCTGTAAGAGTTTGACATTCAGTCTTCTTATTTCTTTTTTTTTTTGGTCAGTTCATACATGCAGTTGAAATAGTTTTTTAGCATTTAACTTTTGTCATGTTTGTTGTAAAGAGCAACTCAGATACTACTGCTAGAAAGAATAACATTTGACTTATAAGCATTGGAGTACTTTCCTGCAAATGACAGTGATTCTTTGATTGATATTTCATCAGTAATGACATTAAAGTTGTAATAAGTCTGTTAACTTTTTAAAAGCATTTTATGTGTGTTCAAAATTATTTAATTTTATTGAAATGAGTGGATATATTGACAAGGTAGTAATCTCTGAAATTAATTTTCTCCTGAAGCTCTCTCCTCCCCTACCTCTTTCAATTTTTCTTTCCCTTATCAATGAATATTGAATTTAGGTTCAGGAATGTGTTTTATATACATCAGTTAGATTCAAACTAACTTTTCTATATTTTGAATGGTTGTAGTATTTTATAATGGTTGCTTCTGTCTGTTGTAGAGAGAATTTTCTTTGACAAGGAGAAAGAGTAACATGAGTAACGTGGATTCCTTAATGTGGGATAAAGCTGATGACAATATGCATGCTAAGATGAAAGGGAGAGCTGATGAGCTTCCCATCACAAAGATTTATTACAAAAAAAGGGATAAAGAGAAATGGAGAAAAAAATTCTTCTGCAGGAAAGACCACACCTGTTGTTCATCTAATACCAAATGTTCATGTCTGGAAACACACATACAAGTAACACTACGCAACCTGATCAGGTTATATACAATCTGATTCTCACACATTTGTACACAAGCATACACATGTACATATAATGAATAAATAAGATGTCATGAGATTGACAGAGAGCATGAAGGAGTATATATGGTGGTGGGAGAGGAAATGGAAGGGAGAAAGTATGTCATTACATTATAGTATTAGAAAATAAAATATATCATAAGAAAAGGAACATAAATATGAACAAAATATATTAGATGATGAAGTTAGATCTTCTATTGTTGTCGAGTTTTCTGTCCTGCCTAGTTCCTGCAATCGTTAAGTCCTAAAGAAATCACCAGAGGTCTACATTAATCATAAACTGATTGGCCCATTAGCTCAAGCTTTCTACTAACTCTTATAACTTATATTAACTCATTATTCTTATCTATGTTAGCCACATGGATCGGTACCTTTTTCATGGGGCAATCATATCTTGCTTCTTCTGTGATGGGCTCACAACTTCAGAAAGAGCTTCTTTCTTCCCAGAATACTGCTGTTCTCATTGACCTGCCTCTACTTCCTTTCTGGTTGTCCTGCCTATAATTCCTGCCTGGCTTCTGAAAATCAGCGTTTATTTAAAATATAATTGAATTGACAGAATGCAATTGTACCACACTATTCTATCTTTTTCTAAAATCTACTTTTAGTAGGAATTTGTTTTAGTATAACCAGTACAATATATGAAAAGTAAAACTTTCTGTGCTCCTTACTTATTCATTGGGTTTTCTCTCGGAATCATCTGGCATATCCTGGCATGAACTGTGAGCTTTCCAAACAAAAAGAGGCTCTACCTGTAGCGTGACTCATCTATGTTATGCGATTTTTCCCAGACTCTAAGATCTTTGATGAGTTTTCTTAGAACATTGCTAACGCAAAGAGGCTGCTAAGTCAGTCTCTATTAAAGCAGCTATCATTCTTCACAAGTTTATCATCTTACGCTTACAATTCATAGTAGTATCTGTTACTGTAACTTTCATTCAAATTACCTATCGTATGACCCTCAATAAATCTGCATTACATATTAAGATATTACTGTTATTCAGCTAAATGGTCATACTATTAAACTGACTTCTAATGATTATCCATATATACATAATCGTACATCGCTTATCCCTCAGTATAAAAGTATTTTTTGTTGTAAATAGCCATTAACTCAGATATCACTGCTTGTTATTGTTAAAGTAACTATTACAACAATTATGATGAGGCAAAACCCAAATCTTAAGTCTCTTAAAGCTGTTGACAAGCTTGGTTATGGAGAGTTGAGAAACTACAATGTGGAAAATTCCTTATACATTCATATTGTCTCAATACAGCTTTGAATCGTATCAAGAAGAGGATGACAAGAGTAGACCATCAACAAAAAAAATCACATGGATAAAGTAATTGAAGGTACTTGCCCCCTACAATATCACAGGGAGTGTCACTATTAGGAGGAGTGACTTTGTTGGGGTGGGTATGGCCATGTTGGCTGAAGTTTGTCACTATGTGTGTGGGCTTTGAAGTTTCCTATGTTTAGGATACTATCCAGCACATCAGTCAACTTCTTATTGTCTGCAAGGTGTAGGACTCTTAGCTACCATCTGCCTGCATGCCGCCATGCTGCCCACCATGATGATAACGAACTGCACCTTTGAGAATGTAAGACACTCTAATTAAGTGCTTTTCCTTCATGAAATTTGCTGTTGTCATGTATTTTCACAGCAATAGAAACACTAAGGAAATAACCATAACAAAAATAAAAATAGAATATTTTCCTTGACGAAAGGACATACAAAATTGAAATAAAACAAAAACTAAGCCAAAAATTTCACTTAAGACTGCAAATGTGTCATCTATGATAATTCACTCCTCTGTTAGAAGTAGTAACATTGAAGCTAGAATCTATTCCATCCTGGCAAAGCATTCATATCACCACTGGGCTGTTTGTCCTGTCAGCAGGAGCAGAAACAATGCTATGGCATCCTGTTCACCCCCAGGCAATCTCTATAAGTCAGACCTAATGCAGGCTATATGATAAGCAGATATAGCAGCAGAGAGTTTATGATTCACCCTTTACTCTACTCTATAGCATAGTTGCAGCAGTGAAAATCAGATTTTATTAGCAATAGCAGCAGCAGTAGACCTCACAGAAGTAGCAGCAAAAGAATCCGGCATTTCTTTCCTCCGTCCTCAGCTTCAAGAAGAATAACCGACCTAGTACATTTGAACAAGTCCTCTAAAATATGACCAAGGGTCAATGATTATAGATTTCTCTATTATAGCATATACCACCAGCAGGCACAATGCAGTTTTTCTTGAACCACTGTAAGTGTGTAAATTATAAATATGATATTGCCAGGGTAAACACATGGGATAGCTAAGGTTTTGGAATAGCCCTCTAAAATTATTAGAGTCTACATTTTGAAAAAAAATAGAATACAACCATGTTTAAAAGAATATGTTCAAATGAGATTTTCCTTTTTTATATGAAAATACAAATATAAATGAAGGGGAATGGTCTTGGCCATTTCGGCTTATAACCACGCCCCGCCATTAGCTAATTATTCTGCCCGCTAATTAGTTGTTAATTAATTAATGGGGCTGGACCACCAGGTCCCAAGAGGTATAAAATGATAGGCCCACGTGGAAAGCTCTCTCTCTCTCTGTGGATCACCGACCTGCCTGCTTCTTCGGAGGAGCTCTTTCTGGTATAGTAATCTGTGTGTGTATCTGGCCCCTATTAAACTTGTGTGTATTAAATAAAACTTCCACATATAAATATAAAATAGAAAGAAATTTCATAACTGAAGTTATACAAATATTGAATTTGAATTTGAATTACAGTAAGATAATATCAATAGGAAGAAAATATATGAATAAAACTTGGAAACTATCTAGTTCTTTCCAATTGCTTGCAAATTTCAAGATGTCAATTTATTTTTTACTATTGAGCAATACTCCATTGTGCAAATGTACCTCAATTTCTTTATCCATTCTTCAATTGAAGTACATCTTAGGTTGCTTCCAGGTTATGGTTATTTCAAATAATGCTTCTATGAACATGGTTAATTAAGTATCCTTTTGGTGTGCTTGAGCGTCCTTTGGGTATATGCCCAAGAGTGGGCTCAAGACCCATTGAATCACAAATTTCTGAGAATCTACCATATTATTTCCAAAGTGACTGTACAAGTTTGCACTCCTACCAGCAATGGAGGAGTGTTTCCCTTACTCCAGATCCTCTCCAGCCTTAGCTTTCATCAGTATTTTTAATTGTAATCATTCTGACATGTACAAAATGGTATCTCAGAGTCATTTTGAGTTGCATTTCCAGATGACTAAGAATGTTGAACAATTCTCCAAGTGTATTTCAGTCATTTCAGATTCTTCTGTTGAGTATTCTCTATTTAGATCTGTACCCCACTTTTAAATTGTATTATTTGGTATCTTGATATCTAGATTCTTGTCTTCCTTATGCATTCGGAGATTATCAATTTGTCAGAGGTAGGATTAGTGAAGACTTTTTCCCAGACTTTAAGCTGCTATTTTGTTTCATTTATCATGTTCTTTGCCTTATAGAAGCTTTTCAGTTTTAGGATATCCCATTTACTATGTGTTGCCCTCAGTGTCTGTGCTACTGGTGTTATTCTTAGGAAGTGATCTCCTATGCCAATGGATTAAAGACTATTTCCCACTTTCTCTTCTATAATGTTCAGTGTGGCTATATTTTGTTGAGGTTTTTGATCCAACTGGACTTGAGTTTTGTGAATGGAAATAGATACATATCTATTTGCATTCTTCTATATGTTGGCATCCTGGTATGCCAGCACATTTTGTCTTCATTGTAAAATTTTGAGTTTTTTAATCAAAAATCAGGTGAAAATAGGTGTGTGGATTAATAACGGGGTTTTCAATTCAATTCCATTGATCCATGTGTCTATTTTTAAGCCAATACCAAGTTGTTTTTATTATTATAGCTCTATAGTATAGTATGAAGTCAGGGGTGGTGATTCCGCTAGAGGTTCCTTTACTGTAAAGTATTGTTTTGGCTATCCTGAGTTTTTGTTTTTGTTTTTTTTGTCCATATTAAGTTGAATATTGTTCTTTGATAGAGGGAGCCCTCATGTAGTTAGGGAGAAACTTGGTACTATGGAAATCCCCAAGAATCCACAAGGATGATCACAGGTAAGGCACCTATCAATAGTGGAAGGTGTGCCTGATCTGACCTTCTCCAGTAATCAGATCAATGACCACCATATATTTTATCAAAGAACCTTCTTCCAGTAACTGATGGAAGCAGATGCAGAGATCCACAGCAAAGCACTGGACTGAACTATTGAAGTCCAGTAGAAGAGAGTGAGAAGAATTATATGTATAAAAGGGTCAAGATTGTGATGAGGAAACCAACAGTCACCTGACCCAAGCTAGTGGAAGCCTACTTACTGACTCTGGACTGACAGATGGGGAACCTGCATAGAACTGAACTAGGCCCTCTGAATGTGTATGATACTTATTTGGCTTGAGCAGTGGTGGGGGACAATTCTGTATTCTGTCAATCATGTTTTAAATAAATGATGATTGGCCAGGCAGGAAGTATAGGTGGGAAAACCAGACAGAAAGTAGAGGTGGCACAAGAACAGGAGTATTCAGGGAAGAAGGAAGCTCTTCCTGCACTCCTGCCAGTCCACCAGGATGTGAGCTGCCTGGCTGAGAAAAGATACCGGCCATGTGGCTAACATAGATACAAACAATGGGTTAATATAAGTTACAAGAGCTAGTAAGAAGACTGAGTTAATGGGCCAATTAGTTTATAACCTAATGTAGAACCTCTGTGTGATTTTCTTTGGGGCTTGCTGGCTGTGGGTTCCCAGGTGAAACAGAAACCCCAACAAGCAGGACCTTCATGTTACAGGGGAGTTGCAACCACTGGCAATGGGAGTAGAACGTATCCCTTGGGCATGAACTCACTTTTTGGAGATGATTTCTTATGGAGAGATATCTTGCTCAGCCTTGATACTGGGGGGAGGGTCTTGGTCTTGACTCACCTTGATACATTGGATTTTGTTGACTCCTAAAGGGAAATTTCACCATTTCTGAGGAATGAATGAGATGTTGGGTGAAGAGAAGATGGGAGAAGTGAGTAGAGGAGGAGGAGAGAGATGGAAGTATAACTTTTAAATAAGGAAAATAATAATATATAAATTTGAAAACTATCAAAATCAAATGCTTTAAACTATTTTATAGGTTTACCTACCACACGTGGTTGTTTTATGTGTACATTACACTCCCAAAGTGTTTCTAATTAGTGATTTAAGAATTTCATATATGAATATAATGTGTATTTTTTCAAATCTATCTCCTACTCTTCTCTTCCAATTTCCTTCCACACCCTCCTATTCTTTTCCATTTCTGTTTCATGTGTTTCTTTAGCTTTATACTCAGAGTTCACTGGTACTGCCAGTATGTAAATGAATTTAAGATCATCCACATATACACTTATAGATTCAGAAAGGGTTGCATTCTTCAGTAAAACTTAATCTCTTCCGTGTTGACATCATTTATGAATAGATAATATTAAGCCTTCTTGAAGCGTTATAATGTTTTTGTTGAGACTATAGATGCCTTTTTCTCCTTCATATGTGAAAGCAGTCACAACCACTGTTAGTTTATGGACATAATGTCCCTATTTTTTCATAAAACATCTTGTTAATGTAATAATCAGCAAACTCTTGTTCATACCTTATTCCCACCTTCTGTTTGCTGCTGATCCCCAAGTGCTATGAGGAAGAGTGTGGCCTACATGTCATAATAGGACTAGAGAACATCACAAGCTTGCTCATTGCACAATAGTCAGTCATGGGCCAGTGTAATAATCACAACAAAAAGAAATTTCTCTTATATGGGTTGGAAGACAAATTAATGTATAGGACTAAAAATAAGTGCATAGGGGGCACCATTTAGAATAATTATAATACTAGTAAGTACTTTCCTGTTGTGGATGGTCTAGTGAGCCTTCCGTTTGTGACCCAGTTAAAACTACCAGGCATTAACAATGTCTTATGTAGCATGTTTAAATTCAAAGACATCCATGGTTGATTCCAAATTATTCTCGTAATTATCACACCAGGAATCATTTATGGCTATGCCAGTCATTGTTCCTTGCATGATTCACATCCAGGTAAGAATGTTGCTCACTTTTCTTCCTAGTACCAGGCACAAAATTTATGGTTATGAAAAGCCATCAATATGGATAAAGCTTCCAAATTGGTACAAGTAGAGTTCAGAACATTACAAATATACTTGTTGCTAGTGATCAACAATTAGAAGGGAAGTAATTCAAACTATTTAGCATGGCTTTGATTTGATAGTTTAGTGTCTGGAAGGTATTATCATCTCATTACATTACATGATAATTCCATGTTTTAAATTCATTCATAGGTGTATATTTTATGACAGATCTACATTGATGGTTTTTATATAGTTTTAACAGAAGTATTAACTAAACACTCCTCTTATTTCTTCTTCCACCCTTCCCTTCCTTCTACCATTTCATCTGTTATGTTGTGAGCATTATATCCCTTTTCTCCTGACATTTCCCACATGTCCCTTAATGGTATTCTGGATTCTATGGTACTTCAATTTAAATGTGTATTAAAGATTGAAATATAGCATCTATATACATAACATGGCATGTGGATTTTGTCTTTTGTTGGTCTGGGTTACCTCATTTAGAATTATTATTTCCAGCTTCATTCATTTATGAGTGAATCTTTTAATTTTATTTTTTCTTTATAGCAGAATATAATTCCATAGTGTATATCAAGTATATTTGATTATCAATTAATAGGATGATGGACATCTAGAAGGTTTTCATTTCCTGGGTCTTGTGAATAAAGCAGCAATGAATATAGATGATCAAGCAACTCTGTAGGAAAGTATAGAATGCTTTAGATATTGATTCATGAGAAATACAGTTGAGTCATATCTCATTTCTATTGCTGACTTTTTAGTAATATCCATTAATATTGTATTAATTTGATAGTAACTGTACCAGTTTTCATTTATATAAAGAGTAAATAATAGTTATTCTTTCCCAATATCCATGAAAGAATTTATTATCTTACCTCCTCTTATTAACAATACTTGTATAAGATGAAATCGCCATGTTGCTCTTGTTTGCAGTCCACTGATGGTCACATTATTCAACATACTCACATATCAGTATCAGCCATTCATATTTCTTACTTTGAAAACCAAAATTGAATAACAAAAATAGTAACTCTGTAGATACTGTTTAAAAATATACACTAGCATAAACAACAATATAGTCAGAAGTGAAAAAAAAATGAAGTAGAAAAGTCAATAGAAATTATCCATAGAAAAATTCATCAAAAATGAATAGATAAAACAATGACTCAAGAAATCATTTACAGTTGGAATCAAATGTACTATCTTTGCATCAGGTACTGAGTGAAGTATCCCAGACCTAGAAAGATCAACATGGTATATACTTATACATAAATGTAAAACAAAGGATAATAAGCCTATAATCTATGACCCCAGAGAAGCTACATAAGTAGGATATATATATATATATATATATATATATATATATATATATATATATATATATATATATATATATATATATATATCCCCATGGGAAGGGGAAATAGACAAGGTCTACTGAGAAAATTGGGCACTTGGGGATGGGAGGAAAAGGGAAAACTGAAGGGGAGAAGGAGAGGGTGGGAGGAGAACTTGAGAGAATGGGATAGTTGAGATGGGAGAAAAACAGATAAGGAAATCAAGAAAATAGGTATCTTGATAGAGGCAGCCATTAATGGGCTAGTAAGAAACCTGGCACTACATCAATTCCTAGTAATCCATAAAAATGACCCCATATATGATGCTAAAGAAAAGTGGGGAGCGTGCCTCAACTGGCCTTGCCCTTACATGTCTTACATCTTACATGTCATCATAGATTCTTCATCTAGAAAGGAAGAAGAGGCAGAGATCCACAGTGGTTCACTAGGCTGAGCTCCCAAAGTCTGTTCAAAGAGTGGGAGGAGTGAGAATACAATCAAAGAGGTCAGGACCATGATGGGGATATTGACTGAAACAGCTTACCTGAGTTAAAGGGAAAACACCAACTCTGATCTGGCAGGGAAGGAACCAACATAGGCCCAAACTAGGCCCTTTGAATGTGGGTGACAGATGCATGGCTGGGGAAGACTGTGTGGCCATTGGCAGTGGAACCAGAATTTATCTCTACTGCTTGTATGGAATTTTAGAACTCATTCTTTTTTGAGGGATACTTTACTCAGCCTAGAAACCGTGGGGAGGGCCTTGGTCCTTCCTCAAAGCAAAGTGTTCAAATTTGTTGACTACCCATGGGAAGCCCTATCCTCTCTTATGAGTGGATGAGGGTGGTGTGTGTGGGGGAAGATGAAGGGAACAGGAGAAGGGGAGTGAGTAGAAACTGGAATTGGTATATAAAATAAGAAAAGATAGTTTTTTAAAAAAAATGAAAAAGTCATAAACAGTTGACAGTGATGGTCACTATAAAATTCTTTCACTCATTGAACAAATTCTATAATGCCTATCAAATAACAAACCAAATTTAAAAGACAAGAATCATCTGATTACTTTAAAGTATTTATCAGCCACTCACATTTCTTCTGAGAAATCTTCATTCACTTCCATTAACTTAATGTTGACTGTTTTTCTCTTTGTCAGTTATTTGTATTTCTAGACAGCTCTCCTTAATAGTAACATAGTGGGTAGATGTGTTTCTGTTCTTTAGGTTTCTTCTTCACTCACTTTGGGGTTATCGATTATACAGAAGATTATAGTTTCATGGTGATTTATTTTTCAATTGTTGATCTTCATTATGAGGAATTAGAGTTATAGTCATTATATTTCCTTAGTAAATTATCTTAAATTAAATAAAATAATGGCTTTGTTCATAAATAGAAGCAGTTGTATAAATAGAAATAAAACAAAGACTTCTAAAATGCATTATTAATGCTTCTTTTCTATGTCCCATATTCCCCCCATTTTAGCAATGTACTTTTCTCATGTAATATATCTTGATTATAATTTCCCTTCCTTCTAATTCTCCCACTACCATTCCATCCAGAAACATACATTTTTCTCTTGAGTATTAGAAAATAAACAGACTTCTTTGGAACAATAATACCTTAAATCAAATATAATGGATAAAACAAAAACTAATACCATGGTATTGAACAAAACAAGCAAACAGAAGAGAAAGAACCCAAGACTTAGAGATTCATTATCCCACTTAGGAATCCCAGAAAAACAACACTTAAGTGGAAGTCAATTTAGAACTGAGTGTTCTGATTTCCCTCACACTTTGCACAGTGTTTGTATTTGTTTCTATCTGATACAAGACAAAGTTACTCGTATATGATACTCAAGGCACTGAAATATGAATATAGCAGAATGTTGTTAGAAGTAATTTTATTCAGACATTTATTTCTTTGTAGAACAATAGTGTTTGGTTTTAACCTAGGTCTCTGGCCTATTTTATTTCTCAGATTTTTGGTTAGTCAAGCAGTGTCCCATATATTTCACACATTGTCTACTGTGGTATGTTTCCACATTACCCTTCAAATCGCCATCAGTTTTAGCAGTCTCACCAGTTATTCTCATTCTCTTCACCTGTGCCTGTGCTCACTTGATCTTCCTGATAAAGAAACTCTATCTCCATCCACACCGTCTATTTCTTTTCCCTAATAAGACCTATATATATCATCTAGTTAGTGCCTTACTCTACACACACCCTCTATGATTCTTTTGACTGTAGCTTGATTATCCTTGATATAACAGCTAATATCCACATTATAACAAATGCACATCATACATGTCTTTATGGGTCTTGGTTAATCAATGCAGTGATTTTTTCCCTTCATTTCTGTTTATCTGAGTATTTAATGATTTCATTTTGAAACAGCATGTGAATGTGGGTCTCTGCCTCTATCTCCATCCATTGGATGATATTTCTATGGTGATCAAGATATTCATCAATATGACTATGGGAAAAGGCTAGTTCAGTAACCTCTCGTCTGCTGCCCAAATACCTAGCTGGGGACGTCCCTGAGAAGACCTGGGAACCCCTCTAGAGCCAAGTATCTTACCAAACCTAAAATGACTCCCTTAAGGTAAATATCTTATTCCCTTCTCCAATACCCACCCTTCCTCCATCTCCACCCTTCCTCTCCCCCCAGCTTTCCCAAGCCCTTCCCTTCTTTCCTCTCCTCCCTCCTCTCCCCTTTCCGTAAACCCCTCTCTACCTTCTCTCCTATATCCCCCTTCGTGCTTTCAACTTTTGCCCAGCAATCTTGTTTGCTTCCAATTTCCAGGAGAATCTATACATGTTTTTCTTCGAGTTCACCTTACTCTCTAGCTTCTCCAGGCTTGTGAGATATGAGCTTAATGTCCTTTGTTTATGGCTAGAATCCAATAATGAGTGAGTACATACCATACTCATCTTTTTGGGTCTGGGTTATCTCACTAAGGATAGAGTTTTCTATTTCCATCCATTTGCATGCAAAATTCAAGAAGTCATTGTATTTTCCTGCTGAGTAGTATTCTAATGTGTATATATTCCAGTTTATTGATCCATTCTTCCATTGATGAGCACCTAGGTTGTTTCCAGGATTTGGCTATTACAAATAATGCTGCTATGAACACAGTTGCACAAATGCTTTTGTAGTATTTTTGGGCATCTCTTAGGTATATTCCCAAGAGTGATATTGCTGAATCCTGAGGTAGGTTGATTTCCAGTTTCCTGAGAAACTGCCACACTGATTTCCAAAGTGGTTGCACAAGTTTGCATTCCCACCAGCAATGGAGTGTTCCCCTTACTCCACATCCTCTCCAACATAGGATATCATTGGTGTTTTTGATTTTAGCCATTCTGACAGGTGTAAGATGGTATCTCAAAGTTGTTTTGATTTGCATTTCCCTGATCACTAAGGAAGTTGAACATGAACTTAAGTATCTTTTTTTTTAAATTTTTATTGTTAAAAGAAAAATTTACATTTACTCCCCTTGTTCTGGGCCCTCCCGCTCCCCCACTACCCCACTGCCCTCCCCCTGCTTCCTTATGATGGTGCAGGATACCCTGTCCTATGGGAAGCCCAAGGCCCTCCCCCCTCCATCTCAGTCAACTACAACTATTGCAACTATAGACCCTGACCTAGGGTGTGGTTACATGGTGTTTTAGACATTAAGATGGTCCACAGAGATGTATCTTATCCACCCTCACCAAATGTCAGAGAATTCAAACATATTTGAAAGTTTGACATAGGAAACTATTATACTCTAATATAGAAGGGGAGAAGTCAAAAGACTGCTTTAACATAATACAAAGCAATTACTTGCTTCAGTACTTAGAGACATCAAGCCATTAGTTCTTGAGAAAAGCATTTGGTTGTTTGTGAATCCATCCTAGGCAAGTATTCTGAATGCAACTACTTTTGACATAGTTTCCTATGTCAAACTTTCAAATATGTTTGAATTCTCTGACATTTGGTGAGGGTGGATAAGATACATCTCTGTGGACCATCTTAATGTCTAAAACACCATGTAACCACACCCTAGGTCAGGGTCTATAGTTGCAATAGTTGTAGTTGTTGTCAACAACTTTCAGACAAGATGGCATAGTCTCACATTTTGGGCCTCCACCATGTTATCAGTTGCTTACCCGCATATTAAACATCTGGAATAGAATGGCAACTTATCACCTTGTGTCATCACTACTCTAGTAAATAATCACATTACAAAATTGAAGTATAGTCATTAATAGGAATTATCTAGTGCACCATTTGCAAGATTGAGCACATGGCAGGGGTTATTTACACTGACCTATGGTATACTTAGTGGAGCAGTGGAGCTCTATCATTAAAAAGATCCTCTGTGGGTTGTCATGCTATTTGAAAGTGAACTTCAGATAGGTAGAAATACTTCCTAAAATATGGTGTAGGAGGGTTCTTTCTGTATTTTGCTTTCATTGGTTAAAGACTCTGTCTGGCCTATAGAATAGGACACAGCCCTTAGGTAGGTGGAGTAGACAGAAAGGAAGGCGGTGACAGAGAAGGAAGTGAGAGAGCTGCCATGAAGCTGCCAGGGTCACATATGCTGTATCTTCCCGGTAAGTCCACTACCTCATGGTGACTTACAGACTATTAAAATGGGGTGAAATAAGATGTGAAAGTTAGCCAAGAAAAGGCTAGTGATAATGAGCCAGGCAGAGTTTAAATGAATACAGTTTTCTTGTGGTTATTTCGGGCATAAGCTAGCTGGCAGCTGGGAGCCAGGTGCCGGGATAATGACCCCACTTCTCAGCAGCAGGACGCAGCCACCCCCTCTTACAACAAAAATATAGTGTCATTTATAAAAAGAACTCTTTCTGGCAATGTGTCGCTTTGTGATATCATAGTTATTCTTACTTTTTGAAGCCTATGTTGTAGCCTTCAAGAATTAGTGTTAATATGAACTTATGAATATGTGGAGATTTGCTTTTTAATAAAAATTTCCAACAAATTAAATGGCATAAAAGAGGTACTTGTAGCACACCAAATTTTCAAAGCAATGATAAAAAATTCAAGAAAATAAAAATAATAAAAGTACTACTTGACAATACATCAAAATATGTGATAATACATATGATAATTCACTTAACCTCCAGTGAAGAAACAGAAATGAAATGCATATAAGTGATGGTGATGGTATAAAAAATAAATATCTGAAAGCTTTGTACTAATATTTTACCAAATTAAAATGAAAAATAGCAAAGGTGTAGTATCATAGAAACACCAATATATGTTCAGTTAGAAAAACATTTTATCACTTGCCTTTTGGATTATAAAAAAAAAAAAAATTTCCTGTGATGATTTATCTTCAGTGTGAAAATGATTGCCTTTGACAAATAACTAAGTGCTTCATGATAAAGATCCTGAAGAGAATCAGAATACAAAGATCTACCTCAACATAATAAAGGGAATTCATCACACACTCATAAACAACACCAATTTAAAGGAAAAGAAATTCAAAACTTTTTTTTTTCTAAAATTAGGTATCAAACAAGGTTGGCCATTCTCTCCATACTTATTCACTACTGTGCTTAAAGTCTTAGCTAGAGCAGTAAGTCAACTGAGGAATATAAACAGGATAAATATAAGAAGGGAAGAAGTCAACATACATTATTTGCATATACTATGATAGCATACATAAATTATTGTAAAAAATTCCATCCAGAAACTCTTGCATTTCATAAATATTTTCAGCAACATAGTGGCATATAAAATTAAGTCACAAAAATAAGCAGACTATCTAAAAGCAAATGAGAAAAGGGTTGTAAAAGAAATCAGGAGAGCAGCACCTTTCAAAATAACTTCAAATAATATAAAATCTATTGGTTTAAGTCTAACCAAATAAGTGAAATACTTTTATGATAAAAAAACAAAAACTTTAAGATACTGAAAAAGAAACTGAAGAAGATATCAGAAAAGGAAATATCTTACAGTTCATACACCAGAATGATTAATAATGAAAAAATGATCAGTCTAGTAAAGCAGTCTACAGTCAATTTAATCCCCATTAAAATCCCAACATAATTATTCACAGATCTTGAAAAGACTATTTTCAACCTCATATGAACACACACACACACAAGAAAAAACAGGAGAATTAATCCTGAATAACAGATAACTGTTTGAGATATCACTATCCCTGATTTTAAGTTGTAGCTCAAAACTATATTAATATAAACATCATGGTAATTCCAAAAATTAGACAGGTTGATCAGCATAAATAATTTAAGATGTATACATAAATTCATATACCTTTGAACAGCTGATTT
>JAQHUG010000028.1:2888516-2905102 GCA_028555095.1 Dicrostonyx torquatus | reverse complement strand
AAGATGTCATGAGTGGAGAGAGCCAGAATGACAGAGAAGAAAATTAAAACTATGTGGCTAACATGGCAAAGAATTTATGGAGACGTGATTTGTTGCAGCCGTGAAAAACTCAGATTAACATCCCTCCAGTCTCAGGCAGGTCGGTGATCCGCGCAGAGACAGTCTCAGAAACAAACCACAAACTAATTCATGTCTCTGAGAAAAATATTAAAAGTTATTTTCAAGAACATTCACCAATTTTCAGGTTGTTAAAAAAGCAGGGCATAATAGCTGCTGGTCGTACAATGGTACCAAGAGCTGTAGAGTTATAGTGGCTAATTGACAAACCTCTGTGGGGGGAACAATTGACTTTGAGATCAGAAAAATAACAGACAATGGAACAGCTTGCACAGGAGAAATTAAAAGATCAACATACTGAGGAACTGACCAGTCTTTGGAATTCTCTCATATTTGTTATTAGAATGAAATGTGGAAAATGGAGACTGTTAATTCAGAAATGAACGGAGTGAGCCAATGGTCTCTTTATAGGCTGGAATTCCTTTGCCTTCTTTATTATCTAAAGGGTGGTCTATTACAGTGATTGATTTGAAAAGCTGCTTGATTTTTACTATACATTTACAAGAACAGTATAGAGCGAAATTTGCCTTCACAGTGCCCATTTACAATAATTCCCACCCTGTTAAAAGGCACCATTGGAAAAATTCTTTCCCAAGGAACGTTAAACAGCCCCATCTTGTGACAATATTTCTATACAGTAGTTAACATTAATTTGTAAATAGTTTCTCCATCTATAATTTATGATTTTATAGATGATACTTTATTGGCTTATTCAGACACAGATATTTTAGAAAAAAATGTTTCATGAAGTAAAGACACTTTTGTCCTGTTGGGAATTACAAATTGCTCCTAAAACAATACAAAAAATAGATTCTACTAATTATTAAGGCTATAAGAGAGGTTTATAGAAAAGTCAATCTCAGAAAGTACAAATTAGCAGAGATTGATTACAAATTCGTAATGTCATTCAAAAATTGCTTGGAGATATTAATAACGTATGGCTCACAAATAGGTTAACACCTCAAGAACTGAGTAATATGTTTCTAAACTTACAAGGTGATAAAGGCTTAAATAGTCCAAGACAAATATTATTTGAGGCTGAGCAAGAATTGACCCTGATAGAAAAGATATTATAAGACACACATATGGAACAGAAAGATCCAGACCTTGATTGTATTCTGGTTATTAAATCTTCTATCTACTCTCCTACAGGAATTCTTATGCAGCGAGATGATAATGTCTCAGAATGGATATTTCACCACCCAAACAGTAAAAACTTGAAGACCCTATGTAGATAATATTTCTGATTTGATTCTGAAAGGAAAATTGAAACTTGTCAATTATCATGGATAGTCCAAGCATAAATTGTGGTACTTTTTTTTATTAATATTGAAATCACTTCTTTATGGGCATAGAATGAATATTGGCAAAGATCTTGCAATAATTTCTTGAGAGAGATTAGCAAAAAATATCCAAAATTAAGAGACTTCATGTTATAGAAAGAATTACTTGCATTCTTCCTCATGTAATAAAGGGATAACCAGTTTCTGGAGTCCCTACATTCGATACTGATGCAAGTAAATCAGGAAAGGCAGGTTATAATTAAAAAAAAAAAGTAAAGTGACTCATAGTCTTTATGGCTCTGTTCAAAAGTCAGAATTATATACTATCCTCATGGTATTGCAAGATTTTCCCATAATCTTTTAATGTAGTAACTGACTCTCAATATGCAGAAATAGTTTTTATGTAAACGTCTGAGTTTATTCTAGATATTCAGAATTAACTTTTTATTTATTCAATTAGAAAAAATAATCAGAAATAGAAATCATCTCTTGTATATAACACATATCAGATTTCATATGGGTCTATAGGCCCGTTGACACAAGGTAACAATGTAATTGATAGTTATTGGTAGGAAATGTGATGGAATCTTCATAATTTCATAAGAGACACCATATTAGTAGTTAGGTTTTGAAGGGAGAATTTTCTAACACTTAGCAACAAGCCAACAAAATGTCCTACTTATATTTTATGTAATTGAACTCTATTACAGTAACTAATCCAAAAGATGCTCAAAGAGATGAAATTTGGACAATGGATGAGTTTCATGTTGTAAAGTTTGGGAAAATAAAATATGTGCATTATGTCATCAATACAAATTTGGGAATTTGAGGGACAATTGTTTTAAGATCTGAGAAGGTTGCTTCTGTAGTTACATATTTATTGGAATCAATGACATTTATGGGAATAACTGTACAAATTATGACTGACAATACTCCAGTACATGTCTTTAGTTAAATGAAATTTTTCTTTTGCCTACTAGAGCATAAACCATATTATAGGTATACCACACAGGAAAAACAGTTATAGAAAGACCTAATTGACTTTAATAGATATGCTGAATAAGAAGAATTGGTTATTAATGACCCCAAGAGATAAATTACAAATGTTTTATTGACTTTGAATCCTAGTTAACAATGAACAATAGCTGAAGAGAGATATTAAACAATAGGAACACTGCTAAATTAAGTCATCTTATATATTTTAAAGATGAAATAATCTCGGAATGAAACCAGAGTAACTGCTATGTTAGAGGAGAGGTTCTCTCTTCTTTTCCACAGGATATAAAATGCCATGGACAACATCAATATTTATAAAAATTAGAATATAGAAAAGAGGAGGGACCTCTTGATTAACAGATATGCTACCTCATCAAACAACTTGGTCATTCAATTTACGAGACAAACATATACTTTCATTGACCAGGTATGAATGTAGAACAGTGAGATAAAATATTTTATTATTAAAAAGTAATACTTCTGTTGCTGCCAAAAAACATTTTGCTTTAACAAATATATATAATCTGACTAAAAAGGAAGTTCCTAAAGTTAGGGTGGGGAAGGGTTTTGTCTTTGTCTTTCCAGAGAATGAAAGCATTCAATTAAGAGATCTGAAGGCCACTGGACAAATGTGACATGAATCATCAAGAAAGAAATATCCCCCAAAAAAGAGTAATTTTGCCTAATGTTGTACACATTTCTAACAATACAAAATTTCATAAATCTTCCCAAATATTTGTTTCTGATGCTCTGTGCAAGCATAGAAATCAGATGATCTTTTTAATGTCCCAATTGAATTAAAAATCAAAGTTCGCTTTGGAGATGGAGTCTGTTTCCTTCTCTAAATCCAGGAATGCTTGTTAAGGCTAAATCCAAAATCTCTGTCTCAATTCAAAAGAGCCAGAAGATATGGGACAGAAATAAAGTGAAATGAAGGGACTTTTCAATTTTTCACTTATATCATAAATGTTTAGTCTTATTTTGAAACATTAAAACTTTTCTTAAATTATAAATATTACCTCTTAATTTATAAAATGAATATATAATTAATTTATAAATTAAATATTTATAGAAAATATATATTAAGTATATATATACATATATATGTATATATATACTTTCTGTTATTATATTAATGGTCAGAGTATTAAAAGATTCTGTAAATAGGCTTCATCCGGCTTCTTCTATGGTTTTTTGTCCTTGAGTCTGAAATATGTAACTAGGAATTCAGTTTGTGTACCCTGGAAGTAAAATATTAATCACTAAAAATGCATGATTTCGTATGTAACTTAGATGAAAATGTCAAAATTTTTTATAGTGTTCATACTCCAAAGTTTTGTATCGATATTGTCATCTGCACCAATATAATGGCATTCTTCAAAGAACTGTGAAAAACAATCTAAGATTCAAATAATTCAAATAGAAGACCAAGAACTCTAATTGATCAGTGGAATCTTGACAAAAAGAAAAAACCTAGAAAGATAGAAATAAACAAAGAAACAAACTGAAGGAATCATAATATATAGTTAAATATATTGAAACATCATAGATACAAATGTAACATAATGAAGCAGAAATATTGAGCAAATGAATATAGAAGATAAACTAAATATAAACTTTCACATATATGTCTTAATTAACCATAGTACCAACAATGTCCACTAGAGGACAATCTGTTTAACAATTGTTGCTGAATACAAACCTTCATATTCAGGAAGAATAAAGCAAACCAGTAGGAGAAAAAGTATCCTAAGCAAAGATAAAACAAAGACAGCCCCACAAACTCCCATGAGGTTTTGTGCCAGTCTTATCGTATTTTGATAGACCACGTTCACTGAATATCCCTGGGATATCCTGCACTCTTTTGTAAAGGGAAGCAGAGAACGATTTGAACTGGGGGAGTGGAGAAATAGCGGGGAGGGTCCTGAGAAAAGTGGAAGGGGTGGAAACTGTGGTTAGGATGTAATATATGAGAGATGCATAAAAGTATAAACATAAAAATCCCAAAAGTAATCTGTGCTGAGAAAGTTGAAAATCCTTATAGAGATAACTCAAAAGTTGGCACACAAAACCAAGTTGAAAAATAAATACAAAGTAGATCAAACAAGAAGGCATCATTTAGGAGGACAGATCTAGCTTCCTTGAGAGACACATAATCCTGATATGTTCTATGAGTTATATAGATGAGATAGCACATGCTGTTCTTTTTTACGATTTGAATTGATTTCTGTGTGTGGTAGATACCAGCCCCATTTCATGAGGTTCTATGTAGATCTTTAGTTTTCCCTGCACTGAATCACTCTCTTTATACATTGTGTATTCTTTATTTTATTTTTTCTTTATTGTTAAAAGAAAATTTACACTTCCTCTCCTTGACCCAGGCCTTCCTGCTCCCCAACTACTTCACCTGTGTATTCTTGGAACTTGTTGATTTGTAGGCAATCATATGTTTATGGGCTATTTTTTCCATTATTTTGTTGTCAGTTTTTATGTCAGTATACCACATTTATTTTTAAAATCACAAAGTTCAGTACCTTCAAGTTATTTTTAATTTTCACATTTGCTTTAGCTCTTTAGAATTCTTTGACCATTGTCTATTAAAAATATTTAATTTTTTTGAAAGAGAATTTACTTTAAAACTTCAACACAAAATTTAAATAGAAAAGGCATTAAATAAAAAGATTAGTCTCTAAGCAGCATATGCAAAATGAATTGCTAAAACATGGTTAGAATAATTAGTAAGTATGTATTTATGTAGGCAAGAAACAAGTAGCAGATTCCAATAAAGGCCAGAAGAGGGCATCAGATTGTCTGGAATTTGAGTTACAGACAGTTGTGAGATGCCTGACAGAGACGATAATAAAATATATCAAATTTAAATTTTACACAGTTGCAGCTATATGATGGCATATAAGCTCAAAATAAAGCAAAATGCCAAGTAAAATCAGAATGAAATTGATGTATAGCTCTAGAAAAGAGATGCACATGGTAAGATCAGTAAAGTAAATGAAATAAAAGTGTCACCAGCATTATAAAACTGAACATCTCTAGCCAACACGTTACAAAATTACAATGGTAAAAAAATTGACATGTCAAATGTTTAAATATTTGCAATATATGTAAGATACTATTAGCTTATATAATGAGGATGAACTCAAGTAGCACAAGGAAAATTAAGTTGTAAAAAAACATGTCTTTGTTTTCAATGTTACTTTAAATATAATACCAGCAGTCTTAATTCCATTTATTTTATTTATTCCTCTCTTCTAAAATACAACTGTAGCCTTATCTGCCTATTCCTCCTCCCAATCCTCACCCACCCTCCTCTTCCCCAGATCCAACCTTCTTGCTTTTTCTTTCAGAAAAGATCCTGCCTCCCAGTGAATATCAACGAAAGTCAACATAAACACGACACAATAAGAATAGGCACTATTTCTCCTATCAAGCCTGGATAAGGCAACCCAATAGAAGGAAAAGGGTCCCAAGAGCAGGCAAAAGAATCAATGACACCCTCACTCCAAACTATAGCACCACAACATGTTTGCGTGGTTCCAACCTATGCATTTCAGGTGGTTGCTTCTTCAGCCTCTGTGAGCTCCTATGAACCCTGCTTAGATGATTCTGAGGGCAGCGTTCTCCTGGGGTCCTCGACCCCACCTGGCTGCGACAATCCACACCATCCTTCTCTAGGATTCCCCTAATGTTTGACTGTGGTTCTCTTACCTGCTCCTGTCAGCTGCAGGAGGAAGCCTGCCTGATGGTGACTTTGTATTTCATTAGGGCTGACATTTAACGCTGCTAAATGGGCTAAAATCCAATTAACCTTAGGTTTGTGATCCTTATTGAAAGTCCTAAGAAAAGGTCTATGCTCTTGCCTCTTTTAACTTTGTTATATATCATATTTGACAGAGTGCATGGCCACTATTGCCTTTCTTGTAACCAATGAAAACAAGGCACAGGCTTCCCCTATTGCCAATTCCCAGTCCTCTTTTATCTTCTGTAAGTAATTGAGAACAAGTGTGCGAGCAACAGTAGTACCCATCTACTGAGAGTTGGTTCTGGGTGATGACCATTTGCTGCTACACCTGACAACCTGAATTTTGTTCACCCCACTCTTGTCAGGAAGCTCACAACTTTCCATATTTTACAGTTCTTTATTTACTTACCTGTGGCATGTAAATTGTGGCATCAAAAATACTGTTATAGGTCATAGTAAATCTGTGCTTACATTTTCCGTCTTACAATTATTATACAGCACCTGACTCCAATGAACTCCAAGGATAGTTAACTGAAAATAAGTAACAGACAAAAATTGAACTAAGCAAAGAGAATTCAACATAAAAACGAAATAAAAAACTGAAATTAATATCCTGGCAATATTGAAGCATGGGCAGCCTGTATATGGTGGTTCTGTTGAACTTGTTCATATTAGGTTTCATGGTCTAAGTTGATAAGGATTGACCAGATTTCTTCCTCAAGAGGGCACCAGATCTCATTACAGGTGGTTGTGAGCAACCAGGTGGTTGCTCAGAATTGAACTGAGGATGTTTGGAAGGGGAGGCAATGCCCTTAACCACTGAGCCATTATGGCCCAACTGTTAAAAGCTAAGCTTACAACCAACAAAACAAAACAAAAATAAAGACTTAATTTCAATTACTGTAATTTTAACCAAGTTATTTATGTATGTATCATGAGTGATTTATGTTTTATAAAAGTAATATCTAAGAAAATATAATAAGTAAAGCTTTTATAATTTTATGATAAAATGGTGCTCTTCGCAAGTATTATTCAAGACATCAAGTTAAAAGTCTGCTGTGTCTATGTGAGTTCATGCCTCCTGTAAGAAAAAAAACAGGTGACATTTAAATTTGAGACCCCACTTAACTGCACTCAGATAAAAGATAATTTTAAATTAAAATTAAAAATTACTATAAATGATTAAATGTTAGAAAATTAGTGGTTGAATATCTGTAGTATCCAGAAATTAGGGGCGTTTTATAATTATATATTTGCATACAGACACACTCATGTCAAACTATATTAAACCAAAATAAAATGCACAATAAAGTAGAATAATTCTCCATAATCAGAAATATAAGTACTAACTATATGAAATAATCAAACAATGAGAGTACAATCTTGACATCGAGAAATATTAAAATATATTTGCAGTTCTCTTTTGGTTACTCTTAGGCATGGAGTGGATAGATGTTCTGTAGAAATTTACAGAACTTACTAAACAAAACACATGTAAACCACATTTTTTGCAATGTCCAAGTACAGAATCTTGTTGTCTTGGATTTTCTCTATCTCTTAAATCCTAATTAAGCATATTTAATACCTTTTGATACTAAATTTTATCATTGTTGCTATCAAGGAACTTTGAAATTTCTGACATAGAAGCAATGATATATTCATATCTCAGCTGCATAGTCATTAATCATTGTTAATCTTGTTGCCAAGAAGAACATCAAATGGTAGATGCTTGATAAGCTACTATATCAATATTGCTATAAAAAGAATTTGGTATCACCAAATTTAAACAAATATAAAAGTGGATTAAAATGAAATTTGTAAAATAGACCCACATCGTTATAATGTAATTTTTTTAAAGACTACTTATTGGATAAAAGAGATAGCAACCTTTTAAAGAAGCAATTTAACAAAAATTGGAAATTCATGGGGATAATAATCTATTTTATGCACTAAATTATCCATAGGTCCTTGCAGAGTAAGAAAAATGCTGTGACGTTCTATTTTTCATTTTCATTTTCTATGTTTCTGGAGTGAGAGTAAATTACTTTCACAACCGTGTCAGATAAAATGATATAACAAAATTTTATTTTGAATGAGACTTATATAAGATTGTTTGTAAAACAGGCAGAAAGGGAGCATGGAAGTTGGTATATTACAATCATCAGATACATGGGAGAACTTGACAGTTTAAATGTTTCTCAAGATTATAAAAATGTATTTTCATTTCCTTTAATATTAAATAAATTAAAGTTGAAGCAGTATGGAAGAGAGGCAAAGTACTAGCTATGATTTTTTTTCACATTTCATAGACATTTTATAAGAGAGTTCAAAAGTTTAGTATGGTAAAAGGAATGTATTCCATTCCATTGGCAAGTGTAGGAGCTGGGCATAGATTTCAATGCTAGACTGATGGTGTTGCATGAATGGGGTCTGTTTTATCTATAGCTATGCAAAACCTCTACTACCACTCTACCACTACCAAACTACCACGACTACTCTACTGCTCCACTAATGACTATGATTACTGCTGTTACCATGACTACAATGTTATTACTACTGTTATAACTACTACTCCTTATGAATTTATATAGAAAGTTTAGTTCATGGTACGTTTTAGATAGGTTACACATAATTAATAGCTAATAAATTTACTTTTACCCTTTAAATGACTGCTACATGATGGAAAGCTCCCCATGAAATAAATGATATGTTCACTGAGTGTCATTGTTCTTAGCAAGTTAGTTTACTTTAAAAGCAAGAATAAATGATAATTTTCTAATTAAAATATTGTAACAGGGTGTCAGATATGGTTGATCATGTTTGATAAATCTGTAGAAAAGAAAAGCGCTTTAAGTTATAATTGTTGAGGAAGTGATTAATGTTCATATAAATAGATTTCGGTCCATGTGCTAAAACAGGAGTATAAATAGGTATATTTGAAAATACTGAATTTGTGAAGTAATACCAGAGTTTAGATATTTCCTTCATGAAACTGGTAACTCTTATAATAACCATTTTAATGATTTTTTAAATTTATTTCTCTACCAATGTAAACATTGGTTGCTGTTTATGGGCAAATTGTTTGACCAGTATACTATTGAGTTAACTTTGAACAACCACAAGAGCATTGAGTAGATATACATGAAGAGTTTACAGGGAATTAAACTGCTTTTACAATAGGATAATTACATTCAATCTGTTTATATATTCTCTACTGTTACATTTATTTTCATCTATTCTTATTTTTGAGTTTCATATATCACTTTATAGAAATTTTCCTCAAATTCAATCTGGGGAACTTTGTTTTATTCTCTAAAACTGAGATACAAGTCAGTAGAGTATTTCATGTCAATTCTGATTTAGTCATGAGAGATTTCTCCTGCTTATCTCCCTGCAGCCATCTGCTCTCTGCTTCAAACATTCTCCAGCACTCTCAATTGCACCTAGACTTATGGATATTTTAAAAATTGTCACCCACTTGCACTACAGAAAAAAAACTAACACATTCAAACACAAGAAACTTTGTAACTAGAACCCACACAGACTCTCAGAGATACTGACATCCATTATTATATAGCATTTTATTTTGATTCTTACACTTCTAAACACTTGCATAATCATTTAATGTTATCTCTCATTTGCATTTTCTTGCTAATAAATATTCAAATGAAAATGTCTATGTCCACCTGTTATAGCGTTACTATTGCTGGGATAAGACAACATGACAAAAAGCAGAAAAGAGCACAAATCCCCGAGACATCAACCAAATGTGATATAACATGCATAATACTGGACACATACATGATCATGGCTGGAAGAGGTGAGGAAACTAAGTAGAAGGCAAAGTGTTCTACAAGTAGGTAAAAGAATCAGAAACAGTTCTAGCTCTCATTATTAGGAGTCCCACAAGAACACTCAACTACTCAGCAATAACATATGCAGAGGACCTAGGTTAGATGCCTAAAGATCCCCTGATATCTGTGAGTCCCCTTGAGCCCTATTGCTAAAAAGACACTAACACAATTCATTAAAAATAAAGATGTTGAGCTTGTGCTTAGCCAGAGCCTTCACCCATACTGACTGTTGTTCATGGTACTTTGCATGATTACAAAAACAAAATGTAGACAGCAACTGTGGTGGTTTGTAATAATGACAAAGAGCGGGCTGTGGGGGCTGCATTCCCAAGTGCCCAGCTCCTGGCCGTGGGCCTGCTTTTGTCCCTGGCTAGCTTATACCCAGAATAATCACACACAAATTGTATTCATTTAAATACTTCCTGGCCCATTATTTTTAACCTCTTATACATAGATATGGGTTATTAGTTTAACCCATATCTATTAATCTGTGTATCACCACGTGGTTGTGGCTTACCGGGAAGATTCTAACCAAAGTCTATCTTGAGCTGGAGAAACATGGCATCTTCTGCTCCAGTGCCTTCTGTCTCCCAGCCTTCTGTTCTGTTTACTCTGCCTACCTAAGGACTGCCCTATCAAAATGCCAAGACAGTTTCTTTATTCAACCAATGAAAGCAACAGAAATACACCAGTGGTTTCATTATAGGCTTATATATTTTAATACTTATCCATCAGGGAATGCTACTACTTAAGATTAGGAGGAGCAGCCATAGAGTAGGTTTGGCATTGACAGAGAAAATGTATCCCTGGGGTTGGCCTTTGACATTTAAAGAAATACAATTCAGTCCCAATGGTTCTCTGCTTTTTCCTGCTGCATGTAGATCCAGACTAGAAATCTCAGCTTCTCTAGTACCTTTTCTACCTGTATGCTACAATGCTTTTTGCCATGCTGATAATGGACTAAGCCTCTGAAACTTAAATCAAGCCCTGGATGATTATTTTTTCTTTATAAGACTTGTTGTGGTTATGGTGTCTTTTTACAACAATAGAAAATCAACTTAGATACCAACCCAGCTGTAAGCCTTTTAGTGTAAACTGATGTTCTCCTGCCTGCAAGATGATCTAGTGCAAGTCACACAAAGCTTGTAAGAGTATCAAATTAAAATGTAATTATATTGAATGCTTACTTCCTGAGATGAAATTCAACCCTGACATGCTTGTTTGGTCAAGAACCTCAGACTAGATAGACTAGGTACTGAGAGGGAAACCAAACACTAGGGTTCTGCTAAAGGAACATTATTGACAGCAGTTTCTGTCCTACCTGTTCCCACAGCCACTCAGTTCCAAAGAAACACGCAGAAACTTACATTAGTTATAAACTGTTTGACCTCTTAGTTCAGGCTTCTTATTAACTCGTATAACTTACATTAACCCATAATTCTTGTCTATGGTTAGTCATGTGGCTTGATACCTTTTATCAGTAAAGCATTCTCATCTTGCTTCCTGTGTCTGGGGTGACAACTGCAGACTGAAACTTTCCTCTTCTTAGAATTCTCCACTTCTGGTCACCCCTCCTATACTTCTGGCCTGCCTACTGGCCAGTCATCATTTTACTAAACCAATACAAGTAACAAATCTTTACAGGGTGCAAGACCATTGTCCCACAGCAGAACATAACATTAAAGTCACTCCTAATGACATCCTGCTATACTCATGTGCTTTCCCCAATCACCCTCAGAGAAACTATATCCTTTAGCAGAATGGAATGCATAAGCCCAAATCCAACATTACATAGAGAGTTAGAGACTTTGGAATAGTATACTCAGTACTAAATGGGGTATCAACAAAAGAGGAGGTGGAGAGATTATGAGAGCCAGAGGAGATGAAGGGCGTCTATAAAACAAGATCCTCAAAACTGAGCAGGATTGAAGCCCATATGAACTCACAGAGACCATGGCAGTATGCATGGGGTATATTTGTGTCTGGGCTAGATGATGTGCCAGTGTTAAAAGAGGAAAGAAGCTCTTATGCCTCCCAGAAACTGTCTCTAAGTGATGATGAATTATTTGTTTCTCCAACTGAGTCTCACTGTGTATACAAAGCACTATTGAGGAGAGGTCCCATGTCCAGCAGTAGATGGTCAACAGAAAATTAACTCAGTGGCATTTTGGAGATTCTTGTCAGGGTCTTCCTCTATTTTATTTTTCTTATACTACTTTTGCAAACATATTACAGTTTCTGGTGTCTCTATATCTATTTCTTACTCTTTTTCTTCTCTTTGTTTTTTTTGGTATTTTGTTCCATTATTTGTTATCATTAATATTATTATCACTATTTCCTTGTTTGTATTGTAATAAGGCAGAGAGAAAGGGTATGGATTTGGATGAGCAGAGAGTTTGGAGGACATGGAAGGACTTGTAAAAGTGGACATGATAATCAAAATATATTGTATGACTATGTTTTCAATAAAAAGACAACAGAAGACATATTCAAGAAATGTGATATATATATATATATATGAATAGACAGTTTTTAAAAGCATAAATAAGATTACCTAAGAAGTATTCCAATTTCTCATGCTTTTAGAAATTACAGAAACGCAATCCAAACAACTTTAAATCTAATCTTTTCTTTGTTCAGATGGCTAACATCAACAAAACAAAGAACAATAAATTCTGTAGAGGTTGTGTGTAACAGAAAATTTGCATTTACGTTTCTTGGGGTTTCAAATACAACCACTCTGAAAATAGGTGTGGAGAACTCTCAAAAACTAAAAATAAATCTACCATATGATCCAGCTATGACAGTCCTGTGAACACATCAAAATACTGGGCACTCTTCCACAGGTCCTTACTCCATCATGTTCATGGCTGTTGGAGTCACATTTGCTAGGAAATGGAAACAATTTAAATTCCCTTCATTTGATGAAAGGTTAAAGAAAATGTGGTACATATCCTATAGGGAAATACTATTCAGTTGCCAAGAAAACTGAAATCATGAAGTTTACAGGTAAAGGGGATAGAGCTAAAAAAAAATTATTGAGTGAGGTAATCCACATCCAGGAATAAAAATATTACATGTTCGGTCTAATCTATGTGCTTAACCTCAATTTTTTCAGTTCTCTAACTCGAGTGGAGATCCTGTTTAACAAGAAGGAAGTTTTACCATGGCACTGTAAATCTACCCAGACTACTGGCATCGAGAGAGCTCATATATCTTATGGGGGAGCTTAAAACTGCCACTTGACTAGATGATTTTTTCCAACTCCATTCTATGCATGTATCCTTTAATCCCACAGACAGCTGCCACTGTCATCCCTCTCCAAAGAAACCTCTCCTTTCAACAGAAGGAGAAGGCTACAGAAAACCACACCTATCAGAGCTCACATGATAGCTGGATGTATGGTGCACAGTCCCAATGGATGAATCCGCAGTAGAGCAAATGTCCTAAAGACTCAATAAAGACAGGGAAAGCAGGAGATGAAGGAAGGTAAGATAACATGAGGGTTTCTGTAAAATTTTGTCTTCTGTAACTATCAGGAAGCTAACCTCATAAAGACTTGGCAGTTTGGCTCTTCCTCCTCCTCCTCCTTCTCTTTGCATTTTTTGAGACAGGATTTCTCTATGTAGCTCTCCATGTCCTGAACTCTCTACGTGGGCAACACTGACCTTGAACTCAGAGATATGCCTGCCTCTGCCTCCAAAGTGCTGGCATTAAAGGTGTTTACCACTGCCAGCTGAAAATGAGGCTCTTTAAATAAGACTTTAGGAGGACAACATAAACAGACACATATTTAGAAGTGTGTGTGTGTGTGTGTGTGTGTCTTTGTATTAGCAACCAATTTAAACAAAACCAGAAGTTTAATTTAAGCAAAGGAGTAAATGGCTGAAATTTGATGATGGAAAGGGAGAGGTGGAAATTATACAATTATATTTTAATTTAAAAAGTTAAAATTAACATAAATGATGATTTTCCCACTTAACAACATTTTCAATTTTATATTTCTGGTATCTTGAGTACAGCATATACTACTGTTAAAATAAACATTTACTCTGGTTTGATTATAACTTTCCCCACCAACCAACTCCTTTACGTTCTTCATCAATCTTTAGTCTCCTGTGTCTTATATTTCAGTTGAACACTCACAGTTTGACTAAACCACATATTCTGAAAATGAATTTCACACAGAATACATTTCCTCTTCTTCTAAAGTTTATAATCTAAATCTAACTTTTTTTATTTACAAAGAACTAACATAATTTACAAGTCTAAAATCCTCAACTTCTATAGCAAGGCATTCTTTCTCTCTCATTTCAATAGTAAGTTCTACTGGTTTTTTTTTTTTTTTTTCTGTATCTCCAGCATACCAAGTCCACCTCCTCTTCACCACAGTGTGCCATGCTCCTGTTTCCATGCTCCGTGCTTCTTGTCTCTCTGATTGCAGGAATGTCTTACATTCATACCAAGTTCATCTTCAACCACAGTGTATCCTGCTCAGTGCTGCTTGTTTCACTTAAGCTTTGAAACATTGTATTTGCATTGATACCAAATGTTGCCATGCAGTATTTTCTTTTCATTAAATATAACTGTGCTTATGTTTACCCTTTTTGATGTGGGATACCCTTTGTATGCTGTGAATATATTTTGTTAGCTCAGCAGGTAGAGTAAGGACATCCATCCAAGCAGAGACACAGAAAGAAGGAGGACGGAGTGAGGGACACACCAGCAGCTGCCAGGGAAGCAAGATATGAGGTAACAAGCCACGAGCCTCATGGTACAATATAGACTACTAGAAATGGATTAATTTTGTTGTAAGAGCTAGATAGTAATGAGCCTGCACTAATAGGCCAAGAGGTTTTAATTAATTTTAAGCTTCTGACTGGCTATTTGGGAACTGGCGAGTGGGAGAAAAAAAACCTCCATTTAGATATTTTACAATATTTTTCATTATAGAAAACTGCATACGTAATCACACTGAAAATTCTCTGTGACACAGGACATGCTATATATCCATCTTTTTCTACCCTTCCTGTTTCCATCTTGTGTGGCTGCTTTTTATCTTCCTGGTGGCAGAGTCATTGCAGTTTCACCTAACTTTGTGTAGTTTTTCAACTCATCAAACTTATGCTGAAAAATTTCTAAAAAAAATGTTTAGAGAGAAAAGATCATAACTGCACAATTATGAAGTAAGATGCTTCAAAAAAAGAACAAAAATAACAATGTTTCACATTTGTTAATGATAGAAGTGATGAAAAGTCAGAAATTGTTTCCTTAATTCTGCATTTCTAACTAAGGTTATCAAGTATTCCAAATTATTTGTAACAATATCTGCATTAACTTTCACTCAAAATGAAAGCATTATGAAGCCAATAAACTTCATATTTGTAAGTATTTAAAATAATTTCTTCTATTTTTCCATTAAGTGAAGAAAATTATTGAACTGTAAAAAGTACACAGGAAAATTATAACGTTTTCATATACTAGTTCTTTGCTAGTTTCCTGCCAAGTGTTTTGTGCCCATTTCTTTTTTTTTAAGCTCTGGAATTTTTTTTTTTTTGGCTTGAACATTTACAGGTTTCCTGTGTGCTGTGAGTCGCTAGTCAAACTGCTCTGCTGTGTCCTGAAGAAATTTTCATGTAATTATTCACTTGACTTTTCATTCTCATACCCTTTCATGGTCAACATCTCTGAATCTTGGATGTTGGGGGTTCCTGACATATGTTTCCTTTAGGGTTGAACAGTATGGAGTTCCTTATTCTGCACACCTGAACCAGTTTGTGTCTTGCTTTAATAACTTTAATAACATATAGAAAAGTATCAGAGGGGGATTTATATAGAAATTGATCTATAGGTAGAAGGATAATGTCTAAGAAATCAGTTTAATTCTATATCAATTGGGGCCATCATACTAGTTGTTTATTATGAAAAATGATTTGTCTATATACAGATTTTAATGTTTTCGTTTGTGAAGTTTCCAGTGCATTTTAGATTACATAAATGCAGTACAATTTTTATGATTAATTAAGGATGGAAACAAAATTTATCTGTTTTTCTTAACATGACAATCATTCTTCATATCTTCAACTGTTTTAGCCACTTGAAAAGTTACCAACTGCTGTAGGAGACTGCTTGTTAGTTCTGGCTGCCCAGACCTGTAATAACCATACAAAAACTATATTATTTGTAATACTGCTTGGCCAATAGCTTAAGCATATTTCTAGCTTGCTCTTATATCTTAACTGAATCATCTCCATTAATGTATGTATCATTACGTGACTGTGGTTTATCGGGTATAGATCCATCCCCATGTCTGTCTCCAGAGGGGCTACATGCCTTCTCTCTGACTCTTCCTTCTTTCTCCCAGCATTTAGTGTATTTTCCCCTCCTACCTTTACTCTACCCTAGCATAGGCCAAGCCATTTTCTTTATTCATTAACCAATAAAAGCAGCACATATACAGAAGGACTTCCCACATCATCACACTAGAAATATTTTAGACAATACAAACCAGGTATCTGGGGTATTCTCTCTCTCTCCCTCTCTCTCTCTCTCTCTCTCTCTCTCTCTCTCTCTCTCTCT
>JAQHUG010000028.1:2853166-2868029 GCA_028555095.1 Dicrostonyx torquatus | reverse complement strand
TCAGTATAGTGAGCACCTCCGCAATAATTAAGCAAAATGTTCTTAAATCATCATAAACATACTAAGTGTCTTGTGTATGTCTTCTCCTGCCACAGTGTGTTGTTGGTTATTTTTTAGGCAATTTATTTCTTGTCAGCTGCTTTCCTTCTTTTTGATCCTGAGTTGATCTTAGAGGAGAGTCTGTGAATACCATCGTGCCATTCCTGCCAGCTACGACAATGAGTAATTATGAATTGAATAATCATTTTCTAAATATTAAATTCAATCCTTGGACCAGTATTTATCAAAATTTCTTCCTCTTTTATCTCTACATATAGTACCGTTGCTTGCATTTTCTCATTAACAGATTTTGGTTTGTTTTTTCCTGTGTTTTTCTTTTCAGGAATGGATTATTTTTATAAGTGATAAACTTCCTAAACTGTAAGCTTAATAGGAAGAAGGAAGAAGGAAGGTGTGATCTGCCCTGCTGAAAAAGGCATTGAGCCATATGGCTAACATATACTAAAAAAAATGAGCTAATATAAGTTATAAGAGTTATTAAGAAGCCTGAGCTAATGTGCCAATCAGTTCATAACTAATGTAGACCTCTGTGTGATTTTCTTTGGGACTTAATGAATGTGGGAACCTGGAAGGACAGAAACCTCAGACAACAGGCTTTGATTTGCATATGATGCTCTTACTGTTGCATTAATGGGAAATGTCAGACTTACCAAGGTGATATCACTATATTGTCTCAAAAGATTTGCAAGGGGAAATTGTAAACATTATACTTGCATAATGTGTTGTTGCCTTTCCTATTAAGCTTTATATTTTGTATAACCAGTATTGAAAATGGTGTCAGCATCTTCATTTTTCAGCATCCAGAAAGCTGAGATTATAGACATGTAGCGTAATGCAAAGCTCACATAGATCTTTTAACCTTCAAAAATTCCTGAGACATTTTTTCTCTTCTAACATTAAGAAACAGTGGAATCATGCCTAGATAACACACACTTTTGAAATACATCAGTTAAAATTCTAAATGGAGCAAAATTCACACATCTTTTATGAAGATATTTATATATTCATCATCATTAAAATGGCGTAAGTTATTAGATGGAATCCTAATGAACAATAGCATATAATTAGTCATTAGTACTTTTCAGATTGAGAAGGAAAACATGGTTGGGTGTCAGATAGGGAGCAGAAAGCAAAGTTTGAAAGTAGAATAAATAACAATTAACTGAATAATTAAGCATTGCATGACCTTGGTAAGTTCAAATGTTGCAAATGTACATATTTCACCTGTCATCTTTTGACCGCATTTGCACAAATAGCTGCATTAGCAGCAACCTCCATAAAAGAGGGGTTTTGATTATGGTGGAGAGATCTTTATTTTCTATAAGCCCCACTTGGTACCAAATTCTTTTGTAATATACGAGAATATCTAGGATGCCAAAATTTTGATTTAATCAGTAAGTATAACTCTAATAAAAATGGCACAATGTTTTATGTAAATGACTGTATTAACAAATAACTATTGTTGTTGGATATGTGATTGTATTGTAAAAATTGAGACTAGGTTAATAAAATTAAACATGGATGAGTAGTGTGGTTTGGGGGATCTATTGGAGCCCATAAGCTCATAGGGAGTGGCACTATTAGTAGGTGTGGCTTTGTTGGAAGAATTATGGTCTTGTTGGAGGACACAGGATAATACAAGCCTTTAATCCAGACCTTGAGGTTGGAGGGCACACTTTTAAACTAGGACACCTTCTGTTGTAAGTGTGTCAGGCTATAGTAATTAAAACAATGGTAGATTCAGGTACAGACACTAAGATGACTGAAAAATAACAATTATAATAAAAATATTAGGCTCAAACTATAATACATTTTTAATTGCTAAAAATGTGTTCAATAAAAATCTATATCTATATTGTTTTAAAAATTATTATTTTATCTATTCTTTTTTAACTTGCCAAATCTTAAGCTACTTTCTGTATTTGACAATATATTTAGATGAAGATTCTATAATTGCAGGAAAGGATATTTTACCATAGGAGTTCATTTTGTTTTAATGAGTTTATAAAATTCATTATGCAATAATCAGAAAGAACATTTTCCTGTTTTTACTCCTTTCCTTGTATTCCCAATTTTTTGGTGTCTATTTGTGTTACAGAAGTGAGTTAGTAATCACTTACTAAACCGTTGCCTTTTGGTTGCTCTACATGAGTAAGATATCCTTAGGTGTAAAATATACTTGCTTCCCAGATTCTCCATTAACTGCTCAGAAAAGAATTGCATTCTGAGAATTGATACTACCAAATCATTCATTTTGCCACTAATAAAATATTTAATATTATTTGTCAATATGTGGTGCTTCAAATGAGAAATATTTTCCGTAAATTCATTTATTACACGCTTGGCCCACAATGGTGGTAATGGTGTTTCTGAAAATGTAATGTCTCTAGGAAGCAGAACCTTGATGAATCAAGATTGACACTTGGTACAGGCCTTGATGTTTAATTATATGAATGCACTCCCCCTTCTCAGATTCCAGAGTGCTGAATGCATGTGACCCTTCCATGTTCTGACTGTCAGGCTTTATGGTCTTGTTCAATGTTTCCATGCATATGAGATACGGTGTCACCTCTGTAAGTATAAGCTAAAGTTACACCTTCTTCATCTTCTAAATTGCTCTTGGTCATGACATTTTTATTATAAGAACAGAAAAGCAATTGATAGCGCAATTACATAAAATCTTATTTCTTTAATTTTATTCTCAATTATTCTGATATATATATATGTGTGTGTATGGTGTGATGATATTTGTATTTATAACTCTATAACTCTTTTGAAACATGACAAATTTAATAACAACAATATGAACATATCATCTACATATGTAGATGAACGAAATTTAAAGATAAATTATACCACATTGTTCAAATTTTCTTCAGCAGCATATTGATATTAGGATACATTTTAGACTTTAAACATGGCACTCAATATTAGAATATTTTTTACTGTGGCATTGAATTTGTCATTGTGAGTATTACAGGTTTTTGAGCTGGATAATTATTTGTGAGAGAAACTACATGTACATTTCCAAATATTAAGTAACATCCCAAGTATCCATATACTAGATGGCTGTTGAACTTCCAGTTGGGTCATAGAAAATATTTGAAAATATTGTCAAAAGGTAGCAGTAGACTAAATATGAGCTATTGTAAGAAATATTTAGATCCTTATTTCAGATTTGTCTTCTGCTCTGGCTGTGTCTTGGATAAATTACAAACTTCGTTTTTCTCCCTTTAGTAAAACTCACATTTTACTTCAGCATTTACAAGACAACGTACAATATCTTTTATCAGCATGTATTTTAGCTTGCAGCTTATTTGAACCTGTTGTACAAGGTGTTACTTAACAATTTCAACACCTGGCAACAGAACATTTTTCTAACACGGTAGGTTTAAGGGCATTACCATTTAGAAGCTTTCTATTGAATCCTGGACTGTTGGCAAAATACTTGACATTTCCAGCCAGCACATTCACTAGTCAGTCACACGAGTTAATTGGTGATTATTCCTGGCTGCTGTAGTTCTTCATCCTAATATCTCCTTTAAAATCTCCCAGAGGCTGCAAATGCAGTGCTTAATTTAATTGACATATATCTGCAGAATCATTTCTTGGAGGACTGTGAAGATTTTATAACATTTTTTGTATTTTCCTGGAGTCTTGTTTCTAAGAGAAATGCTGTTACTAAGTAGAGGTGTACAAGTGCTCTGGGAGAGCGTGCTCCAGGCAGCAGTACAGCCAAACATCTCTGCTGTCACGTTAAGTGTTCTCAGTTTTACAAAGCACTACATTTCATGAAAAATAAAATATTTAAGCCGGGCGGCGGTGGCACACACCTTTAATCCGAGACTTGGGAGGCAGAGGCAAGAGGGTCTCTGAGTTCGAGACCAGCCTGGTCTACAAAAGCTAGTTCCAGGATAGGCTCCAAAGCAACACAAAGAAACCCTGTCTCGAAAAACCCAAAATAAAGAAAGAAAGAAAGATAGAAAAATATTAAAAAAAATAATAAAATATTAATAAAGAAAAACAGGAGAAATGCATACCTACGGAGAAAGAAACACACATAGGCCATGAATGCACAACATCAGAAACTATAATATGCAAACAAAATACCAGTATAGCAAAAAATGTCCAACCAAAACAATATGAGATGAAAAAAATTACCTACAAAAATACCGTTCAGTTGTGTATGTTTGTGTATGCTGACATTCTCATGGAAATGGGAGCAGGGACAAGCCCTTCAATGTGGATAATAGACTCAGACTCCATTGTTAAACACTAGTTTTTCTTATAAGCCATTGTCAGTTTAAGACAGCCTCTTCGTTTGGAATGGGATCTCTGTCTGGTGCCCCTCTCACTGCTGGGATCTCATAAAAAGAAACTGCAAAGAAATAAATAAAATCCTAACGACTATAATACATAGGTATTTAAAAATGTGCCCCTTTTTCTTCTTACTTATATCCAGGTGATTTTTATTTACTTATTTTTTTCACATCACATGTATGTATTGTTTGTTTTTGTGGGTCTGAACCTGCCATGGCATCTGTGAGAAAATCAGAAGATAATTTTACGGATGGATTCTCTTGGACTCTGTGAGTCATGGGGATTGGACTTTAAGTTCCTTTGCAATCATTTCCCCAGTCCTAGAGTGACATAAGCCTTGGTTTTTCTGTATTATTTCATTCCAGTTTTACTTTTTGGAGATAGTTCCATTTTAATAGACTGATTTTTTTGTATTTGTTTGTTGTGTTTTGTGTATCTTGTGACTAGCCACAGTGTTAGAATTTCTCAGTTCTAGCCGGCAGCAGTGGTGGCGCATGCCTTTAATCCCAGCACTCAGGAGGCAGAGGCAGGCGAATCTTTGTGAGTTCGAGACCAACTTGGTCTACAAGAGCTAGATCCAGGACAGGCTCCAAAGCCACAGAGAAACCCTGTCTCGAAAAACCTAAAAAAAAAAAAAAAAAAAAAAAGAATTTCTCAGTTCTGAAGTGGATGCTAATAGAACTGGGGCAGTAGTACATAAAATAGAAAAACAGGCTTTAAAACGCTTAATATTCTGGAGTAGTCAGTAAAATATTTTACACGAAAGAAAAAAATTCAGTCACTGGCTAATGATGTAATATATTCTTCTGAAAAGGGTTTCATCACTACATTGATTTTCTTGTTTGTCTTTGTACCATATCAACTTACTATACACATACGGATCTTTTAGTAAAGTTCTCATATCATATCCTGGATTTCTGTCTTTCACAATTACCACATTTAAATATTTGTTGAAGTTCACGTTTAATATAATGTCTATTAACATGGTTATTGTGCAAGAGATTGTTTTTGACTGTGTGGTTTTCTCTTTATGAACCTATCATCAGTTACTAGAGATTTTATCCCAAGTCACTTTACGTGTCATTTCTTGATTATCTCTTTCTCCAATACATTTTAGCTGTAGTTTGTCCATTTCAGGAAACAGATAGATACTTTTTCTACTATTTGCAGACAATTTTGGGAGTCTGTCATGATTGCTGTATGTGAACCAATGTCATTTATCCTACTTTGTTTTATTATTATTTTTAAGTTTTTTTTTATATTTCAACCACAGATCTTTCTCCTACCCCTCGTCCCACTTTCCCTTACCTTCCCCCGTCAGCACACAACCCTTCCACTCCTTCCAATGGTTAGGGTTCCAATGGGGAGTCAACAAAGTCCTGCATATTAATCTGAAGCAAGACCAAGTCCCTCCCTACTGCATTAAGGCTGAGCATAGCATCTTACCACAGGGAACAGGCTCCAGCAAACTAGCTCATGCACAAGGGATATCACAAGGGATAGATCATGGTCCTACTGCCAGGGGCCCCTCAGATACCCAAACTTCATCACTTTTCCCACATATGGAGTGCCTAGTCGGGTCCCATGGTGGCTCCACTGCTTTCAGTCTATAGTTCATGATTTTCCTCAAGCTTGGTTCAACTGTCTCTGTAGATTTCTTCATCATGATCATGACCTCAATTGCTCGTTTATTCCATCCTCCCTCTCTTCAACTGGATTCCCAGAGCTCAGCATGGTGCTTGTTTTTGGACCTCTACATCTGGTTCCTTCAGTTGCTGGATGAAGGCTCTATGATGATAGTTGGAGTATCCACCTATTTGATTATAGGGGAAGGCCAATTCTGACACCTTGTCCTCTATTGCTAGGAGTCTTAGCTGAGGTCATCTTTGTAGAATCCTGGGGATTTCCCTTTCAGCAGCATTCTTGCTAACCCCATAGTGGCTCTCTCTACTAAGATCTGTGTTTCATTGCTCTCACACTCCATCGCTCCCCTACTCAACCATCCTGGTCCCTCATGTTCTCATTCCCTTTCCCTTCTACTTTATTTACCCCACTATCCCCAGTTTACCCAGGAAATCTCATTTAATTTCCTAGCCCGGGGCAATCCACGTGTGCCTCTTAGGTCTTCCTTGTTACCAAGCTTCTTTAGAGCTGTGTATTTGAGTATGGTTATCATTTTCTTTACATCTAATATCCACTTATGAGTCAGTAGTACATACTGTGTTTGTCTTTCCGAGTCTGGGTTACCCCACTCAGGGTTTTTTTTTTTTTTTTTTCCTAGTTTCATCCATTTGCTATTCACTTCTCTGTACACCCTACCAGCAGATGCAGAGGCTTCTGGAGAGTGTCTTCTCTTTTCCTTCATGGTGAACAGGGCACACCAAGCATCAGAGATTTACTACTGTGCTGGTTTTACATTGTTCTGTGCACTCAAACTCAGGTCCTTACACTTCTGCAGCAAAAATTTACCCCTGGGAAATTTCCTCTGCTATGATTTTAATAAATGTGTGGAAGATGAATGTGCACACATTCTTCTCACTGATAGGAAAATCTAATGAATGTGTGGAAACTGGAGGTTGTGTGGTTAGAAAAGGGGGTAAAATTGGAAAAAGTAGGAAGAGGAGGGCTGAATGTGATCAGAACATTTATGAAACTCTCAACTAATTAAAACTTGAGATTCTTTGTTATCCACATTGATAAAGAAAAATTATAAATTCTGTAAATATTTTAAAACAATTTAATATTGTATTATATATTATACTTTAAGAAATTAAAAATGACTTATGATGTCTACAGAAATGGTTTAGATACTAAGAGCATATGCTGCTCTTCCAAAGGAACTAGGTTAAATTTATAACCACCACATGAAGGTTCATGGCTCTCATTAACTCTAGTTCCATGGGATTAAGTGTTCTATTTTTGCCTTGATGGGAACAAATAACATATATATTATACTACAATAAATTTAATCAATACAGTTAGACACATATTGTGAAAAGAAATAATCAAAAAATAGAATGGTCTATAAGCTATCATATACTCTATCAGTGACAAAAATTCCAACCAAACCATGCTTAGGACAGAATAGTTTGAAGTTTATTTACAGGAATATGAGTACATGTCTTTATTGGTGCTCAATTTAAAAAAAATCTTTTAAATATGTCTTTCAAGGGGAAATTGTACATTTCAAAAGTGAATGTTAATATAATAAACAAGAATCAGTCTGTTTATGGTGATTTATATTATTGTAAGAAGAATATTTAATTGCTATTTGGATATTGGTTACATTTCAGGACACAGCCACCATACAAGAAATATTTGTACACTTATATCTTCCATACGGTTTCGCATATTTTAGATGGGTAATAATGTTGGTTCTTTAGCTCTGTGAACATATGTATCAAAATCTTTGTCAAAGAACAAATTAATTGATTTCTAATATGAAACTAAAAAGAAAACATGATACAATCCTCTACACACACATACACACACACACACACAGACACACACTGAGAAAGAGAGAGGGATGAATATCACACCAAAGAAAAAGAATAAGCATATGTATTTAGATGTGGCTATTTATGCTTTAAGATTATTAATATTTAAGAGAGCTGGGCTTATTGTAATATCATATGCCATTGTTCTTTTATTAAATGCTAATAAATATTGCAGGACAGAATAAAGTAATGACCATAAAAAGTAATGACAAGTGTTATTTGTTTGAGAAAATCTAACTGTTCACATAAAACTGCATATTGATTTTACTTTTGAAATTTTGACTTTAATAGAACATGAAAAGAAATTGAGATTACAAATCAGTTACAAAGAAAATGTCTTAAAACTAGTAGTGAATTATTAAAATTGACCTTATTTAATTATTTCAATTAAAATTTACAATTATGAGTTAATTATTTTTTAATGGAAGTGAAGTAATGGTTGATGTTCAAAATAAATGGAATAACTTTATAGTCTTTTCTCGTTGGTGTTGGCTGAATCAATATTATAATATTAAAAAACATAATTTTATGTGTCTTCATTTTGAAATTTCTGATTTGTCAGTAGGCAAAAGAAAATAAACAGTTGCACACCCATAATGTATGTGTGGCAAAAGCATGTGATGCTATTTCACAATTTGAGACATATCTTATCGAAATAATTGGGCTAACATATTCATTTGCTAAAGTCATATGGTGTAATTTTAAATCTCCAGTTAATGGCTAATATAAATTATTTAACAATTTAGAAGGCTCTTTTAAATTTTCATAATGACTTAAGTGTGTCTATATATTATAATCAGACCAGCAGAGCACTCTGAAGAGTACAGCTGAACTCTATTTGAGACAGAAGATTTCTGTGTAGCTATTTGAAACATTTCAGTCTGGGGCCAGGGGTAAAAATACTTAGGAAGTAAAAGAAATTCACAAAGTTCAGGAAGTTCCTGAAACTAAAATAATACAGATGTCATTCACCAAGGTCATTTTATAAGTAACAACAACAGCTGGGAGGATTCAGTCAAATCAACCTTGCTGCCTGTAACTTGCAAGGAGAAGCCAGGTGGTGGTGGTGCATGCCTTTAATCCCAGCACTCGGGAGGCAGAGGCAGGCGGATCTCTGTGAGTTCGAGGCCAGCCTGGTCTACAAGAGCTAGGATGGGCTCTAAAGCTACAGAGAAACCCTGTTTCAAAACAAACAAACAAACAAAAAAACAAACAAACTTGCAAGGAGAATTTGCAGAATGCATCTTTCATGATTTATCATATCTGTAACAATGGGCATTTTGGTGCTACACTGATATTCTTATAATTAAGCTCCACAAACTTGAGATTCATTAAGTTTGGTTTGGGTAGCTTTGTTTCTTTGAGTAGAACATGGTTCAACTAATGAACTTAGCTGGGCTCTTTTATGTGAACACTGACTAAAGCAGCAAGGGTTTGCATGACGTCCTCTGTGCATAGGATATGAAAGTTAAATTGTACTTTTGTAAGACTCCTAACAGTTGCATCCCTGACTGTTCTTTCTGGTCTTTGGCCTCTTTAACTCCTATTGGGTTGCTTTCTTCAACCTGGACATGAGGGTTTTTGCCTTTTCTTATTGTGTCTTGTTTTGTCATGTTCAGCTGCTGTCTCTTTGCTGAAGAGGAAATGGAGGGTGGGTAGGCTAGGAGAAAGGAAAAATGAGAGAAGGCTTGGAAGAGTAGAAGAAGGGGAAACTGTGGTTGGGATGTAATTTATGAGAGGAGTATATTTTCAAAAATAAAAGAAAGAAACTGCTATATTTGGAACTAATAACAATCTATTTAAGAAAAGTCAAATAAGAAAATTTCTAAATGAACTGAATTATAAACATAACTGCAATACATTATGAAAAGCACCAGTGTGCCTCAAGTCATGTATAGTGGTTGCTGAGTGTGTAATCAGTATATCTTGTAATTTTCTGTAGGGGTGAGAATACTCAAAAAGATATTCACAGTTATAATTAATCATGAATATTTTTCTGGCACAGAAAGCTATACTTTTAAAACTTGTGATTAAAATATACAGGTGCTTTAGAACATGCATTGACATTCCCATTTGTATTCCACAAAAGACTGCCAGGTCACTATAAAAATCTGTGGAATACTTGGTTAGTACTCTAAGTGTTCTATTTTCAGTACACTTATTTTCCAGTCTTTACCAAACATAATTGTATAATAAAAGTAGCAAAATAAGAATTTCCCGTGTACCTTGCAGAACGTTCATGTATGATTTCACTTGGACCGGCCCTGCTTATCTGAAATTTACAGAGGAACATAAATACCATCCAACTGATGTCCATCAGTACGGTCACTAATCCATGAATGAGTGAATAGGAGTCTGTGTCCCATTAAAAGTGTTGTATGAACCCACTGGCCAACTATTCTCATATATTTGGTGTTTGCCTTACCTCCTGAGAATATGTTACTTTTGCGTAGATACTGAAGTTCGGTACTCCCCCCAATAAAAAAAGCAGAATCATGGAGGCTCAATTCTTCACTTGAGTCTTAAATAGAAGTTTAAGAACTCTCATGAAACACGCAACTGTGCATAAGAAGAAAAGGAGTAGCCATTATCAGGGCATCATATATTTGATGTCTCATACAGATAAGTTTTGTCAAAAATAACTCCTCTATTTCAACTCATCCTGTACTTTCCCACAATTTGCTTTATTTAAATAAAATATTTTCCCCCTTTTGTGACTTTTGTTTTGTTATTAGGAAACTGCAGGGTTTGGAAATGAAAAGTACTATGATCTGTATTAGACTTTTAAGGTGTAATTACCCACCTCAGCTGTGGAAACAAATAGATTAGTTTTCGAAAATAATTTGCATATTAATGTAGTTGACAAAACTTTGTAATACTACACTAAAATGCATGATGCTCTGTATTTTTTAAATTGCCTGTAGCTTTTTTAGCTCTAACAAATTAAACTTGATTGCAAGAAATATAAACCACCTTTAATGTGTGTTATGATTCTAGATTCTAAAATTTAAATTCATACAAAGTATTTGCTATGACATTATGTTTATGTGAAGAAGTAATACCAATAAAGTCTTACCATCATAAATAACCAAACTTGAACTGACAAAGACAACAATAATAGAAATGCTATTAATGGAATGTAGAAAGCCCCAGTGGCTTTAAACCTACCTAGAGAACTACAGGGGATGCTCAGAGTGAGAGAAATGGTGATTGGTATCCAATATCAATTGAGAACATACATTCAAGTTTCATTATAGCAGCAAAGCTGGTTGTATATACATACATATGTGTGTGTTAGAATAAAAAATATACTAAAAAAGAGGTCATGAGTTTAATTAAGAAAGGAGGGAGTATAAAAGATGGCTAAGAGTGAAAAAAGGGAAGTTGGAAATCATGTAATTATAATCACAAAGAATAAAATAATTTAAATGTAAGTGGAGAAAACCTATTACATAGATAAAAATGATCAACCATTCAATAATCAAAACTGACAAACTGTGTCAAACTCTATTTAAAACCCTATATATTGACAGATATACCAATAAACAAATAATTATAGTAAGATTAATTGTTTCAGGAAGGCCACAGAACCAAAATAATCACATAAAACTATATTAATTTAAAACACTGTTTGGCCCATTAGCTCTAGCCTTTTATTGGCTGACTCATACATATTACTTTAACCCATTTCTATTAATCTATGTATTACCATGTGACAGTGGCTTACCAGATAAAGTTCCAGCGTCTGTCTGCATTGTAGCTACATGGCTTCTCTCTCTTTGATATTTATGTACTATAAAAGGAAGCTTTCCTTCTAATTTTAGGAAATTTTTATAAATAGTGGGAAATGACAATTTATAGTCCATTCATAGATCTCAAAAGTACCCACTTCAAGTGTAAGATGAAAAGTAATATGAGCAAGTCAAATGAATGTTTGTACTTAGATAAAATCATAACATTGACTGATATTTAATGGAATGATCATTTGTTATTAGATAAAAAACTAAACCTTTTGAAAAACCTCATTAAGTAAAATAACTGACTAAGAGATACTTACTCTATGTCCAAACAGTTTCAAACATGATTGACACCAATTTAGAGGAATCTAACAAAGATTCAGAGTGAACTTCATGCATTATATTCTCATCCCGTATTTATGGAGAATTTTGTAGAGTTGAATGATCAATTAATAAACTTGATAAGCTAAATATTTCCAGTAATAGGTATAATTAACAACTTTATGTTACACTAATGCTTAAAATATTTTATGTAATAATAATATAAGGCTCAAACAAGGAAAATGACTTGCCTAAAACCAAATGATAGGAGACCAATGATATTTAGGTTTTCAGTAGATATGGAAAAAATTCAGTGTGATTGCCATTTCAGTGTCATATTCTTCATGTGAAAGAAGAATTTTGATATGATTTTTCTTATGGTGATTTATAATAATATGAATGAAAGCTGTATATTGAAATAACTGCTAATAATTATAAGGTTCACTCTAACTCTATAAGACTAAATACATAATTCAATTGGTAGGTATATTTTTATTGGCTTATGCCTCTCATTAAATATTATTGAAATATTAACTATTATAATTTATCAATGATGACATTGTACATGTACTCACATATAATGAAAAACGCAACTCAGTCATTTTCAAAATTGTCTTTTCAACAACATATTGTAATTTCCTTTCATTTGAAGTGCAAAGATTTCCTGGTAGAACATTAATTGTTTACTTATTAAATTATATCCCTTTCTTACTCCTTTAAATACCAAGGAAATCAATTTACCTCAGGAAATACTTATTAACTAATTCTAAATAGAATTTATTTTTTTCAGAGAGAAAGAAACAGAGACAGAGAGAGAATTCTTTGTTTAACAAAACCTGATTCTAAATTGACCTTCACAGAAAAAAAATATAAAACTTTCATAGAAATGGCACAAAGGAAAGGTCAAGGCAGCTTTTCTTTATTACTGAATCATTATGCTGACTTTGGCCAAGGTCCTGTAGGCCTACTTTAATGAAGGGATAATGATGGCTCATCCTTTCCCATTTTTTGCCCAGTTAACTCAGTATTGTTCCAAAATGCCTCTAACTCTCCTTCAGAGATTCACCTTACAAAATGTTCACTTTTCTTTTTAATTTTCAACCATGCAATTACTGACTCTATGATCCCAGCATTTATACAACACCCTTGGAATATGTAGAATGTTGATAGTACCTCCTTAAAGTTACTGGGGATGCTAAAATAAATCAAGAATTCAAAACCTATATCTGACACACTGTGGCGCTCAATGAATTTTGTTTATGTCTGGCTTATTTTAAGATTATCTTTTAGAACAGAGGAATGAGTGACTCAAGGTTAATGTGTCTGATTTTAGAGTGAATCAAAAGAAAACAGAATGATTTCCAAAATGAAGTAGCTTAGATAACTTAACTTTTTCTTAGCCATTGAGGAAAACAACCATCAAGGTATTTTTCATTTTGTTGATCTGGTTGTGCCCAAGAGATAAAATGTTTTTATTTAGACAATTTCAGATTGTACTACATGTAGCATAATTAAATTTATCATGTTGAGTATTAATAGTTTGCTATATCAAATTTAACTTCATTTCTCTAGGAAAATATTAAATATTTTTCTATTCTCATATCTCAGTTTTTTCTTTGTCATTCTTGTGGTACTTAATATATAAACTCCTATAAATGTTAACTTATATTTCAATCATATTTTAGTGAATTTTTCACTTGAGTTTATATGATGGCATCAACAAAGAAGTAGGAGTAAAACCAAATCATAAATCATATATATTTTAAAAAATGGAATAAAATAGGAGGTTAATTTTTTAATGATAAACAGTTAAAAATAGATGCCACTAGTACAGATTTTGTTTTTACAGATGCAAAACGAGGCCAAGTCAGGCCAGGAGTAATCACACTATCCATTGAAATGTTTCAATCATTTCCATATTTAACTCTGGGAATATAGTAACACAATCAATGGAAGCCACATTTTAATAAAAGGCCTCAAAATCTTGGATAAGAAGCATTTGCACACATAAAAAACACTCACCCGATGTTACATGAATACCATTCTTTAAAAATACATTTGTTTTGAGTCAAATTGATTTTGATACATTTTTTTCTGAGGAAAAATATAGAATGTTACCCCTAATACAGACTAATTTGCTGGTATAAATTAGCTTCGTGTTAACCATCTGGATTCAAAAGAGAAATTCAATATCAATAATCCTGATGTTAAAATAGTTATTACTAATATGTACATTCTGATAGTAGGTGGCCCACATATTTGGTTGTTTGTGAATATCAACCTACTTTTTGAGCAAAACAGCAATAGTAAGACAGAGAACAACATGGAAAACTTTTGATTTATCTTAAAATATAAAAGATTCACAGAGTGTAAGGAATAGATTTGTGGTCAGGTGCTCACCTCAGATTTAGAATGCTAGACCCAAGTTTAAAATAATAGAATTAAGAATGGTAGTCTGTAGTGGTATTTCATTTGTATTTTAATAAATAAAGCTTGAAGATCAGAGAGTAAAAAAGCTCCAATGGTCAGTCTTACAGACCAGGCAGCGGTAACATACACCTTTAATCCCGGTAGCCACACTAGTTTGCCATAGAAAAGGGGCAGTGCATGCCTTAAATCCCAGCCCTAGAAAGGAATATCAAATGGGAATAAACAGCTCTCAGATACAGTCTCATTTTGAGATTCCTGGAGGCAGGATTGCCATTTCAGAGTGACTTTGAGGTAAGAGGCAGTAGATGGCTATTTTGCTTTTTTGAACCCCAATTTCTCTCTCTGCATTTTTATTAATCATGCTTAGGTGATCCTGTTGTCATATGCTCCTATCCTGGTACTGGCTTATCAGACAGGAAGAACTTTGTGGCTGTCTTTTCAGCCACATACTGAATCTACATGATGAGGAAATTTTTTTCTTTATTGCTAAAAGAAAAA
>JAQHUG010000028.1:2815171-2828602 GCA_028555095.1 Dicrostonyx torquatus | reverse complement strand
ATATACAGTTTACAGATACAAACCCCATGACTAGACAGTCTCTAAGTTCATAATTGTGATTAGAAACAAGAACGTTAGTACATTTCATGAACACTATCAAAAAACTGAGATGACATTATTCATATTCATTAAGAGAATGTGGTTTTAATAAAACATCTTTGAAAAATAATTTAGAATTGTTTTTGTAATTAAATGATGTAAGACATTTCTAGAATAAAAACCATCTTATATCTATACTCAAAACTAAGTAAGTAATTAAATGAGTAAATACTTAAAACCTACACATTTTTTATCTTCTCTGAAAATATACATCTAAGATAAGTATGTATCTAAGATAAGAAAATCCAATCTTAGACCAGTACCATGACTTGCAACTTAAATGAGAATGGATATGAAAATCTTTGCAAATATCATGCTCTTTAAAGCAGTCTGAAAAACAATTTATCATTACTGTACTTATCTTTCTTAATAGATTCTTTAATGTGACTCACTTATATTTAAATGGCTAAAAAATAATTGTGTTATTTTTTTTCTAATTAGCTAATTGTTTTCTCTGAAAGTGAATTATTAATAAGTTTGAGTAGTTCTTCAATGGAAGATGCAAAGACCTATCCTAAAGGAAATCATTGCCCCTTAGTCAAGGAAATCTCACGATGTGCAATGTTTTAGTGCTCATCAAGTTTGAGTTTATAAGTGTGAGGATTCCTTAAGCCAGCATTTACTTGCCTTATTGAGGGAGATTTGTTTTAGCTTTATGCACATGTCACGAAGTGACTGCCAGCAGGCCTTTACCTGGCATGGGTTTTCAATATACTTGATTGACTTTAGAGTCACTCCAAATAAAGCTTACTGTAGATGTTAACTCACATGCCTAAATATCTCTAAAAGCTAAATATCTTTACCTTAAGTGTTTCAAAACATCATATAATATACAATAACAAATATACATACATAGCTTTTGCATAATAATGTAAGAAATAACTATTTCATTGTTACTCTTTTGTTAATAATTTAAAATCAGTTTAAATGTAGAATGCCAATGATTTCAAATTAAACAAAACCTTAAAGTACATATTATTTTAACAATAAAAGATTATGTTGTTAAATCATTGTGTATTTATTATGTTTACTCATAAAGAGTTATATGTACTTGAATTTCATAATAAAGTATTGAACAGCTGAACAGTCACCATATAGAATATAAAATTTTATGCATTTCATATTCATTAAGATATATGGAAGAAATATGAGAGAATTTGACAAATATTCAGCTTAGATTCTTAAATATTTTAAAGACCTTTATACTTTGCTATTTTTGGTTTAGTTTTTGACATTTTTAATAACTAACATTCCCCCAAAGTAGCACCACTTGAATGGATAATTCTATAACTAATGCTTGCATTTAAACTTTCATGACAACACCCACTAGTTATTAATTTAACAATTTATTTAAATATTGTAGCTCTACTAACTGGATGTACAATAAAAGTACGTGTGAATATTGTTCTTGAATATACTCTGGGATCCAGAAAGGAAAATAATCTTTCTCATAGTTGTCTTATTATTGGCAGATTTTCTCCAAATTTATATCAAATTAAATATGAAAAGTAGATAAAAGTTTAAAATCTTTCTAACATTAGTAATTGAAGCACACTAACATACACAAGATCACTGAGTTGTAATAATCCTCTATGATCTGTGACACATCATTCGAATTTTTTCATATTCCCTTTAATTAATTGAGTATAACATCACACCTATATCAATCTTCTTCTGCCATCCAAGACTCATGAAATATTGCAGAGGATAGGGCAGAAATAATGTACAAAAGTGCAGATAGAGAGGAATGCTATCAAATGTCCTTTGGATATACCATGAATTTACAAATATGAACTCACAGCAGCTGTGATTACCTACAAGCATGGACAAGATAAAATCAGATATAAATTCAATAATAGGGTTGGTGAACTGCTGAGGTTCCTTTCCTGGTTGAGAAGCTATTGGCAGTAAAGAACTTCTGGAGAAGAGAGTATACCTTCCCTCTGGAGGTTGGCTACTGGTACATTATCCATGCTCCAGCATGTGACACCACTTTCAAGTGCCTGGAGACCAAAGCACTAATTGGATTGCATGGGTTATACTCCCAAAAAATGAAGTGAAAGATTGGGAGTGGATATGATCAAGAGATATTTCTAAATTGATGAAATTTTCACAGATTAATTAAGAAAGAAAAATGAATGCTTTTATCTTTCAAGACAAAGTAAGTTTGTGAATGGTGGAGAAAATGCTGAGAAAACTAGAAGAATCTCTAACTTGTTTGATTAAGGAGCAAGGCCAACTTGTGATCATGCAAAATTGTCTGGTAGAGTTGCAATAGAAAGTGTAGAGAAACTTTTAGGTGTCCAACTGGGCAACTATTAAAAAAAATAAGTGATAAGAATAGCTTTAATGGATCAATTAAAACTGTATGTCATCTGTAGTGTACAGTGTTATAAAATATGGTGGTGGGAGACTGGTCCCACAAGGGACAGGGGTCACTGGATACCTTGGCAGATTAATAAAAACGGATTAAATTAAGATGTAAGAGTTAGCCAATAAGAATATAGAGCTAATGGGCCACACCCACACAGTGTTTCAATTAATACAATTCTATGTGATTATTTCAGTTCTGGGTGGCCGGGATGAACAAGCAGGCCCTCCTCTAACACTGGGGTGCATGATGGGAAATGTACAAAGATCTCATATCCTCATATGTCTCTCTTAGAGTCCTCATTGTTGTCTAGATTCTCTGGGATTGTGAGAAATGCAAATCTGATGGCTAAGGATGCTGAGCATTTATTTAAGTGTTTTTCAACCATTTGAGATTCCTCTGTTGAGATTCTCTGTTTAGGTCTGTACCCCATTTTTATTGGATTATGTGTTCTTTGGTTGATCAATTTTTTTGAGTTCTTTGCATATTTTAAAGATCAGCCCTTTTTCTGATGTGGGGTTGGTGAATTTTTCCCAATCTGTAGGCTGCCGTTTTGTTTTGTTGAACATGTCCTTGATTTACAGAAGCTTCTCAGTTTCAGGAAATCACATTTATTAATTGTTTCTCTCAGTGTCTGTGCTACTGGGGTTATATTTAGGAAATGGTTTCCTGTGCAAGTATACGGTCCACTTTCTCTTCTATGAGGTTCAATGTAGTTGGCTTCATGTTGAGGTCTTTATTCCATTTGGACTTGAGTTTTGTGCAGGGTGATATATATGGACCTAGTTTCATTATACATTTTGATATCCAGTTATGGAAGCACCATTTGTTAAGTATGTTTTCTTTTTTTCATTTTATGTTTTTTTTCTTCTTTGTCAACAATCAGGTGTTTGTAGGTGTGTAGATTCATATCTGGGTCTTCGATTTGGTTCCATTCGTTCTTCTATCTGTTTTTATGCCAATAGCATAGCATATATCTTCTATAACACCAGCAGCTCTTCTTGATTATATAGGACTATTTATTTTGATTCTATTATTTGTATAAACCTATTTTATGTCTGCTTTTATCAGTTTCACTCATAAAAGAATTCAAATTTGTATGATAATATATACTTCACACTACTATTATATATTGAAGAGTGCCCTAAATTACTCTTACAATGATAAAATTCATTATAGTGGGAATTATCTTAAAACTTTGCAGAAGTTTAAATTAAATGTAAATTCAGTCTTAAATTAAACAAACACTTGGGAGATTCAGAGAAGAAAATTCCTATTATATTTGCATTAAATCTGAATGGTTATTGCTTGAAAAAGGTAGACATATCCTGACACTGGTTTTGGATTATAATAGTCTTAAAAATTGGCAGATGTAGTTTTAGATGCTTGCCAAGATACATTATATCACTTTGAACAATTTTGTTCATCACTTGATTTGATGATATTGATTCAGCTATTTTTCTCTTCTTTTATTTCAAATTAAATGTGCACCAATTTTTTCCTATCAATTTGGATGAAACAGAATTACAATATTTTCACCTTGCCCAGGGACTTGAAAGTTCTATTCCTCTTGTTAATATTCCATCCAGTGATATTTATCATTGAACCTGTGAGTTTGTGTATGTCTCAATTAAATAAGTGAAAGCTTACATCAGTGTATGTATTTATTAAGAGACAGTTGAGAAATTTTTAATAAATAGTTATTTAATGTATTTGGAATATCACTGAGCAAGTTCACTATACATTAATTATGTTACATGCATAATCATGATGTCATTTAACCTCATGGTATGATGCAGACTAGTCAATAATAAACGACAATATATGCATGCAACGTATATGACATGAATCAGATAGGTAGTGAGAAAGCCATAATGTGAGTAAAACTTTTGTTAGTGGTCTCAGCTTAAAGAGACTCTCTGGAATGGAAAGATTATTTCATTATGTGATATGGTTAAAACACATGAACATTTCATTTAAAAATTGATTGCTTGATTGATTAATTTAACATACTGACTGCAGTTTACTTCCTTCCTCTCCTCTCATTCCCTCCCCATCCTCACCCCCAATCCACTCCTTCTTGTTTCTGTTAAGAAAGGGCAAAGTCTCCCATGAGTGTCCACAAAGCATGGCATATCTATTTGCAGTAGGAGTAGTAGGCTCCTTCCTTTTGTTTAATACTGGACAAGACAATCAGGAACAAGGAATAGATTCCCAAAAGCTAGCGAAAGTGTTAGGGACAGTCTCTGCCCGGACTTTTAGTAGCGCCACAGAGCACCAGGTTAAACAACTGTCACATATATATATATATATATGGCTTATGTTGATCCCATACAGACCATCTGGTTGTTGTTTTCAAGTTATTGGAGCTCTCATGATTCCATGTAAGTTGTTTCTGTGGGTTTTATTGTGATGGTCTTGATCGCTTGATTTCTCCTATAATTGGATAAGATTTGCAGTGAGTATTGGGGCACTAACCCAGTAACACAACCTTTGACCTACAGTTATTCTTACCTATTGGATATGCAGGGTCTAAGGGTTGCTCAGAGACTGTGGGAGTGGCCAACCAATGACGTCCTATCTCAGACTCATGCCACAAGAGTGAGCCTATTCAAATTGCCTGCAAAACCTCGACCAAGACGGTGAATGGCCCAGAGACCAGGGGAGGACCAAACAGAATTGGAGAAAAAATATTGTCAATATAATGATGCCAAATGAAATTCTGCTATACTCAGATTGGTGACTACCTGAATTGTTATTATAAAAATTTCATCCATTAACTGCGGGAAACAGATGCATAGACTGGCACCCAAATACTAAGCAGACTTCAGGGAACATAATAACAATTCTTTCTGTGACTTGGTAAATTTTTATTCTTCTTGTATGTTTGTAATTATTTAAATTTGGTTTTATAGACTTGGGTTCTCTATCACATCCTAGTTTGAAACTAATTGTGTAGACCAAGCTATTTTGATATCTGAGCCAACATTCTTGTCTTAGTTTCTGGAATAGACATATACTAACTTGCACAGCTTATTTTTGCAATTATAAGACAACCATTATTATATGCGTGTATATGTTTATTTAGTACATAATATAAATAAACACATAGATATAACATTGTGTGTGAGTTACCATAAAACAAGACTTTGCAGTGGTCCTCAGCATGTGTTCATGACTCTTTGGAAGTTTAAACACCCTTTCACAGGTATCACACATCAGATATTTACACTATGATTTATAATAGTAGCAAAATTAGAGTTATGATGTAACAATAAAATAATTTTATGTTTGAGGGCTCACCGCCACATCAGGAACACTAAAAAAATGTTTACTGCCTTAGAAAGGTTGAGAACCAGTGCTTTAAAGCAATCTTCTGTCTTGCATAAAAGCTGTTTTGCATGTTTGCTTCCTGACAACATACATTCACAATTAATACATCTATATGATATTTATATGTTTACCGAACAATATTAGTCACAAAACTCACAGTTAATAATTGGGTGGATATCTCTTCTGTACCTCTCATATTCATATTAGGTTTCTTTATCAATTGTCTGTGAACAGAGCACATATAATGCCAAGAATGGATGCTAATCAGGAGCTCAGTGATGTAGATTATTCTTTTCTAGAGCTAATATGACCACTCCAACTATTAATGAACATCAAAATGTACCATTCCTTGGCTTCCTGATGTGATGTCTTTCATATACGGGAAAGCTACTCATCATGTAACAGATGAGAATCATTCTCCCTTCTGAAAAGGTAAGTCATTGATGCTCACTGTAACTTAATGTTGTATATAATATGGTTTTTCTTTCATTGCCTAAATGATTATGTTAATATCATTGAAAGCTCATAGAAATATTATATTGGCGATCATGAAACATACGACAGTGCTTTCTTTGAAGGAATATATTCCTGTGCAAGATATATCAGGAAGCTTCTCTTCCTATGTATCACATCCCTATAAAACCCAATACCTGTAAGACATTTACCTAATGATGTGTGACCTTCGATAACACTGAAATACTGTATATCTGATGACTATTTACAATATTTATAGCAAATAAAGAATGCTAAGATTCAAAATCAAATTAATCAATGGAAGTCTGTGGTCTGTTACTCACTGTTAAAATATAGTGCCCCTGTGGAACCTTACTCTGAAGCCGTGGGATACAGCAATTTAGAATGCATAGAGAAGAAGTGATGGCTCAGTATGTAAGAACACTTGCTGAGCAGGCAGGAGGACCAGAGTTTGAAATCCACCCTAAGCAAACGCCCATCTTGGTAGTCAGTACCTATAAACACAGATTAGATAGAAGAGACAGGCAACCCTGGGAGTTTGGTGTGCAAAACTCACTGAAACAATCAGCTTGTAAGAAGAGTGAGGTTCAGTAAGAGAGCCTCTCTCAAGAGGATAAGGCACAGAGCAAAGGAGCAGGATGTTTGACATTTTCCAGAGGCAGGTGTATCAATACACACACATGCACAGCAATGCACTTTCATAATTCATAACATACAAAGGTTTGTTAAGCTGCCATTTTTTAATCTCCTTTTTCAATTACAATTATATAAATATACATTGTGTTTGGTTATGTGTTTTTGCCCAATTAAACCTAGTCTTCCTATGACTTATATAAAATATATTTTGATGATTAATTTTAGGTGTTTACAGGATTAAATATTACCAAGTGGCCTAGTAATGCTCTTCTTATTTTTTATTTGCATAATTTTCACTTTACATAGCAATCCCAATTCTCTCTCCCTCCACTTCTCCTGCCCCCATCAATCACCCATCCACTCTACAGAGGGGTAAGGCTTCTTCTATTGGAGAGTCATACCAAACTGAAGCAAGACCATGCCTTCCTCCTCCATATCAAGGCTGAGCAAGTTATCCCACCATAGGGAATGGGTTCCAAAAAGCACCCAGGATAAGTCCTGGTCCCCCTTCCGGGGGCCTCCACTACAAATCAGGAAAAGCATAGAGACAGATGATTAGAACTAGTAGAGCTCATGGACTCTGGACTGACAGTGGGGATACCTTCATGGCACTGATATCGCAGATGATAGGATGATAGCCAACCTTTCTCTGGATATGATCACCACACCATGAGACACTAGAGAAAGTCTTGGTTTCCCCCTGACTGACTAAAGTTAAAATGTGATCTAAGTCACATCTCCAGGGTCCAATTGCAAACAGAAGATCTAGTTATAAAATAGTTTGCTTAGCACAATGAAACAATGATGTTTCAGTTTCAAATCTAAACCTGTCTTAGATTTGAGTACATGAAATCATTCTATTATTTCCTTCTATTCTGAACATCTGTGTGTGCTGATATTTGTGATGCATTAAGGTGTGCAGGAACACATGCATGAATGTGTGGAGGCCAGAAGGAGATGCCATGTGTGTTTTTCAATCATTTTCATCTTATGCTTCAGAGTCTCACTGAACCTGGAGCTTGCCAGCTCAGCCCAGCTTCTGGCCCAGCTTCTCGCTAGAGAGTAGCAGCATCTTCCTCCATATGGAACCCCAGTCCTGGTGTTTTATTGTGGCCTAAGAGGATTTTTACTTGGATACTGGAGATCTCAACTCATGTATTTATGCTTTAAACACAAGTACCTTATTACACGAGCCATTTCTTTCTTCTTCTTTTGAATGTTTTCATAATGCAGTATTTTCAAAAAATAGTAAACACAGTTCCATGTTGTCTTAAATCTTTTATGCTGAGAGTTTCTAAAACTGAGTTTTAGTGTGTGCTAAGACAACTATGTTCTCAGATCAATGGAAGTCAAGTTACCATGTCACTAAGTCTCAATAAACAAATTCTAGTATATTAAAAACCAACGTTAATAACGTGGTTTACAGAAAGAAAGCACTAAAAAAGTATTAACGGTAATTGTGTCTGGACAAAAACAGAATTAAGCTCAGAATGCTTCCTGGTAACTCTTAAGGGCCTTGCTATCAGATACACTAAGTAATAGTCATTCCATAGAAAGGGCCCAAGCCTTTATTGTTTAAACAAATTATACTACATTGTTTATAGATTGTATCAGAATTACTGTAAAGGGTTATGAGTGGATTTTCCAGAATGGCACTTTAAATACACCATGATTGATTCTTTGGTTCATTCTCCCAAACATTTTTTATCATTGGCAGAGCTTCTCGGAATATATTAAATGTTACAATCAGGCCATGACAAAAAACATATGTATGAATGCAATTCCAACCTTCTGTATGTATTAAATGTAAAATTTATTAAACGTAGTAGTTACTGAAAAGTTTCCTTTATGGTAAACACAAATTTATATATTAAAAATTATGACTACATCTCAACTTCAAACTGAAAATAATATACTTAATTGCATTATAAATGTGGTTCATGACACCTTGCTTGAAGTCCCTTTACTGCAATTTTCTAAATTTTATACCAGGAGAGATATACGTAATTATTTTTCTATACTTTTAAAACAGTTAATTCACTCTGTGCTGATTCTTATATGGACAATGTTATTACTCTGAAAAAGAATGTAAACCAAGTATAATTTGGTTTTTAGCTCTTAAATAATTTTGAAATTAAAACTGCACTTTTAAGTTGGGGAAGATAGTATATTTTATGTTTTATTATAATTCATTTACTTATTTGTGTGTCTGTACCTTAGTGCCACAATATGTATGGTAGTCGAGTGTCTTTAGAAATGTGTTTTGCTTATATATTTGCCTAGTGATAGGGGATAAAATTCTTACAACTATGAAGCTTTGTTCCTTAAGACTAGTTATGAAGACCATCCCATGCATTAGAACGTGCTGATTGGAGCTTTACCATACCGAAGCTATATATAACATCTTAATCATTTTGTTTTAGGAACATTGTATCATGCTTTAAACACTAAATAAAAATAAATGGACCAGCTATTTATCTTCTTCGCTACAAATATAATTTTTGCATGTCCTCATTTGAACAAAATCTATATGCTCTTGCTAATTCAATAGTGTAAGAAAATACCAGATGATATTAAGCATAATAATAAAACCATTTAAATACATTAAGATTATGGATTCATTTTATCTAAATTATGAATTACAATATTTCCCTGTAAGTTTTCTAATATATGTTTTAATTACTGTGACAAGACAATTTATAAAAACAGGACTTTCACTTAACACTTTGGGAGGAAGAAGCTTCAGAGCCTATAATATCATTGGTTTGCTTTTCCAGTGTGCTGAAGCAGGCATCGTCAGGGCAGGCTAGTCTTTAGTAACTGAGGCTACCTTGCAGAATATGTCAAGAGACTGTCTCACAGATTACTTGGGCGAGCCAAGGAGAAATTCCCGAGAGTTGCATTCTGCCTCTCCTATTATCTAAAGACAGCATCTTCAAGAGGCACAGTGCCTCTCATTTCTACAGCTCTAGGAACTGTGGCTATCACATAAACCTATGGCGGAGATAATCAAAGATGTCTGAATCATATCAAAGCTGCCCTTTTCTCATGTGATTTATTTACAACACTCATTCATGATCCCATACGAAGACTTCTCTCTGAAAGCCAAAGAATACTTCTTCAGCTGTGAGGATCCTCACATCAAGCTTAATAAATTTTTGTTGTTCTTTAATGTAAACAAGATCAGTATATATATTGAACTAAGTACACAGGTGAAGCATTATTGAAAGTCAAACTACTTTAACACATTAGAGAGATCTGATTTCTCAGTGTTTTATTTAATATAGTGACAGACAGCATCTGCTCCAAATAAACTTTGATAGTTCTGAAGTTGTGAAAACAAATAGATAAATGGTGTATGGCTTTTTATGAAAAATAGTCTCAATGGTCTCTTCTTTGTTCTTGAAGTTGAATTAGTGTTTATTTCACCATGAGGGTTTTTTTTCACATATATGTGTCTATACAAAAAACAAAATAATAAATTGAATAAAAGATAAGGTGCTTGGTACATTTAAGTTCAGTTAAAGCTGAGCTTATAACAAATAAATTACATTCTGCAAAATATAAAATAAAATGAGCTACTTTGTCCCCAAAGACTGTATGATTACACCAAGAGTTTGCAGCCTGCAGTTCTTATCCACAATAACTGAATTGTACATGAAGAGTCAACTATAATCAACTAAAAGTTGTTTTTTTAGTACTTCTTGTACTCTGCTTCAGCAGAGGACTTGGGAATTGTTCAGTTTTGAAGTGAGATCTTCTTAAGAAACTCTCTACCACAGAGATTCTTGCAGATTCATGTACAGGTTTCTCCTTATTGTGAAGTTCTTCAGAATGTACTGTTTAATAACTTTCTGGAAAAAAAACTATTCAAAGGTATCCAAGCTTCCATTGGCTGATTTTTTTTAAAAAAGTAGCTACTTTAGATGAAAATAGAGTATATCAATTCTCTCCAAATATATTTGATTATAATAATATATTTTCTATAATTGATGTTGTTTAAATAATATTACACAGTTTTTTATATAAAAGTTAAATAAAAATAGAATTCTGTCATCTCTTGAGTGCTAATAGGTAGTAGAAGATTAGTTAAGAAAATAAAACAGTCCTTATTGAGTTAAATATTTTGGTTGCCATGCTGCCTAGTACTCTTAACATATTAGCCATTATTGTCCGAGTGGTACCTTATAACCTGCTTTAAATCATGCATTCAAATTACCTCCTGAATGCTTCTCCTATGAATATAGACTTATTAGTTTGAAAACCTTTGCAGAAAATTTAACAGATTGATAACAGTTACCTGATATCACTTAATTATGCAAAGTTATCAATTATGTTTATATATATATAAATTATGTTTATATATATATAAAATTTTAAAATTTTAACGTCACACAATTTTGCAGCTTAAGTGTGTGTTCTTGCTGCAGAGATTTAGAAACTGTGTCTGTCCAGATGTGAAATTAGAGCAAGGGGTGGGCCCACACCAGGAGCCTGCTGCTGTATCTTTTGCTAGTATGTGCTTTATTTTACATGACAACAGGTTGTGGGATGAAATCCATTTTGGTGACTAGGAAAACAGGCATGCATGTTCAGATACCACCAGTCAATGTTTCATACCCACCACATTCACAACTTTCTGATTTTATGGACAGGATTAATAGTCCTGTGTACACTTGAAGGTCCACTCCATTACACTATGGTCTATGTTGATATATCATTCACGTGTATTTGGATCATGTGTCAAATAAACATACAAATTTTCACATGACTTTGTTTCCATGTTTATGAAATCTAATGAAATAAAATTTAGTTAAAACTTAAAATTCTGGCATCTGACATTTTAAATGAAGGATTCTAAATCAACGGCAGACAACTTTCTAGAATATTTTCCCCATAATTTTTGCTTTCCTTTAGAGGACTCTCAAAGAGAGAAAGGTACAATAAAATCATTGAGACCATATACAAAAAGCATGCTAGATAGGCAATAGGTCATTTGCCATTTCGTCCTTGAGAAATAAAAAGTGCTTATCACAGACTTTTATGTCCTTTTCTTAACAAGAGTATAAACTCTTGCTTACAAGAATAAGAACCTTGATGCTTGACTTACTGTTCATTATAATTCCAGTTCAAGGCTACTGAAGTTCTAGCTTAAATAATTATCTCATAGTGTTTTCTCATACGCTAAAATAAATATACATAAGAAAAGACTACAAAGTTAAAAATCATGAGTATGTCTAAGTTGTTACTAGTTGACCTAGAATCTTCTGAGTTAAATGCAATGTCTGAAGAGCAGAGGTACTGAGATTTCTGAAAAGAGTGCTCTCAAACTCAAATTCCTTTTTCACTTTTCAGGAGTAAAGACATTTCTTTAGGAGATAAAGTTTCAACTGACTTTGCATGTCTATGTTTTTATCTCAATTTAAAATATGTTCTGATATATTTTCTAAAATTTAAAGACATTTTTGTCATGAAAATGATGGCCCATAACATTGGCTAGAGAAAAAAAATGTAAGCTAAAAAATTTACTATCATAAAAATAATTGTTTAAAAAGACAAGCTTCTTTAAAGAGTGAGAGTTACACTTATATACATTTATCTGTGGGTATAAGTTTTAAAATGTATTTAGGAATTATGGTGGTTTAGTGGAGTTGTGACCTACCCGTACTAGGTAATTGACTTGGTTTCTATTACCATACATGAATTCACTCCTGTTGAGTAGGATTTATATCATATTAAACAGCTGCTGTTAAAATCTAGATATAAAAGACACTTTTATATTTTAGGAGATATCATCCTGTGGTGGACATTGCTGTGCTAAGTAAGAGTCACAGCTAAATAAGGATATTGACTATTTCCCTCTCTTGACAGATTGAATGGAATAATGGAAGCTTAACAACAGGAAGGACAATACAGGTTAGATCAATGTTGCATCATGCATACTCTTTTCTAAATGTTTGCTGTCTTCAGAAATAATAAAATGCCTCAAGCCCTAAGTGAAAGAGGGTTCATCTGTATTTCTGTGCTTTGATTGGTTAAATAAAAAAGCCGCCTGGGCCATTTGATAGGGCAGGACTTACATAGGCGGGGTAAAGAAAAGAGGACGCTGGGAAGACTGGGTCAGAGCCAGTCACCATGAAGCTCCCGCGGCAGATGGAAGTACCGTAGACCTGTCCAGTAAGTCACCCACCTTGTGGTGACATACAGACTTTTATAATGGGTTAGTTTATCAGGTGAGGGCTAGCTGGGAAGAGGCTGGAGATAATGGGCCAGGCAGAGTTTGAATGAATACCTTTCTCATGTTCTCATTTCGGGCTTAAGCAAGCAACCAGAGGCTGAGCGGGCCAGCAGCTGGGGGCTTGGAAGCCAGGTGCTGGGAACCTACAACCCACACCTCTCCACCCAATTACAACACTAAGAGACAACCAAATGCAACAACAATAGGATACATTGTTCTGGGAGTTGTACAGCCCTGCTCGAGCAGCTTCTCATGACTGGTACTGGAATGTTAATTAGGT
>JAQHUG010000028.1:2735076-2745833 GCA_028555095.1 Dicrostonyx torquatus | reverse complement strand
CCTCCACTCTTGTTTTATACCTTTCTTAAGACTTTGATGTAACTCTCTATTGGATTTGAAGGTTTATTTTGTCCTCCAAAAAAGATAAGAATAATCTCTACCCTTCATTGAATGGAATGACAAATCCTTCTGAACTCATATTTTCCTATCTAGGACAAATCAGTCTAGGAAACAAGTTTGTGTTTATATTGAATCTCTTCAAATGTCTTTTAGGTTTCAGTTATGTGTCTAATTTTGTGCATCTCGCTCCAATAAACTGTTTGCAGATATAATATCAGTAATCTGCAAATGTAAACTTCCCTCGTTTACATTTAATTGAATAGAAGTATCCCCACTCTGCCCCCATATTTTGAAAAAAAAGCAAACAAAATAAAACATTGCCAGCTGATATGTTTTCTTATTTACTTAATTTCTGCATTTGTTTGGTAATCTTATATTTGCATTTTAATTGTTTGTCTTAATAATACAAGCTCCTTATGTCAAGATTCGTTTTATTATTCATTTGTTCAGAGAAATGACTAAATATTGAATGTGTGATTAGAATGTACTTTTGTAACAATTTTATAGAATATTTAGCATCTGGAAATCCAGAAGTGATAAAATGACACTAATTATAGATGAGATCATTTGGGGAAAGGGAGATTTTATGGTTGTTGGAAATGAAGGCTTCTTCCATAGTGGGAATCATTAATGTTCTAACTGCACTGGCTCCTGATCTTTCCTTATGCTCTTTGTTTCTTTTGATATTTTCTTTCTCTAATTTTTTGTTATTATCGATTATCCTTTTAAAACCAGCTATTTTTCCTGCCTTCTATAATTTTTAGATCAAATTGGTATGTTTCATATTTTCATTATGAGTTTTACAATATTTTCTACTGATTTTTAACCCATTTGAGATTTTCTTACACTGAAATTTTGCACTGAACATTTTTAAATAGTAAATTGTTGTTAAGGCTTACATTTTATCTTGCTCCACTGTGTTCATCACAGCTTTATTTATAATATCGAGAAGCTGGAAACAACTTAGATATCCTTTAATTGAGAAATAGATTTTTAAAAAGTTGGTACATTTACACAATGAAGTATTACTCAAGAATTAAGAAAATGACATTATGAAATTTTTGGGTACATCGATGCAAATAGGAAAAAAATCATCTAGAGTTGGTAACCTAGATGAAGAAAGACAAAAATAGTATGTATTTACTTATAATTGAATATTATCAGTTAAATAAATAGAAATGAGGCTAAAATCCACAGCCCCAAAGAGGTTAGGTTAAAAAAAATAAAGGATATAGAAGATAATGCATAGATCTCCCTGAGAAGGGAATGTATAATAAAGTCTACATGTGGACTGGGGTATTATTTGGGGGTGGAAGTAGTAGGAATCAGGTAGGGGGATAGTGGGAAGTGGTGGTCAGAAGAAAGTTGAAATTTGGGGCATTTGAGTAGTAATGTAAAAACCCAGTGCATTGAAAACTTACTAGAATCTATTAGGCTGACTCCTACTAATGGCCAATATATAGTCTCAGCTGGCCATCGTTTCTGACCAGACAAGGCTTTCAGTGGTGGAACTGGATTATATTTGGGAGACTCATTGAGCGAAGAGATCTTGTGGCGATCTCTAAAAATAAAGAGGCTGTTGCTAGGACATAAAGTCCCTCTGAAAAAGGAGAGTCGACCCCCATTGCTGATGACAGCTTCCTCACAGTGCATTTAATGAAGAGAAGGCAAGCTGGTATGGCTTAGAACCTTCACCCTGATATTCTAGTCTCTTTTGTATGAGAAGGAACTCTGAAGAATATGAAAAGAGAAACCTAGACACCCACCCTGCAACAAAACCTTTCACCTACAATCTGTTCTGCCTGCACAATGTGCTTGGGAAATGGTGGAACAAAACTTGTGAGAGAAACCAACCAAGCCATGTTTTGTTTAATGTGAAGCCCACAACATGAGAGGAAGTCCATGCTCTGTGCTGCCTGAAAGCCGGGAACTAGAGACTGGATAACACAGATACCTGGAGTAGGACCAAACATGACAGGAAAAAGAAATCAGTGAAATGATTCCTAATTATTTTCTACGAGTCTCACAGAGCTGTGTCTTGTAGAGTTGTCAATAGAGAGAAAGCCTCAGGCAAGGGATGTGGAGATCCACAGACAGACAATATCCAGAGAGAGGGGTCTCCATGCAGTCCCTCCCTAGGAGATCAGGGAACCCCATGGAAGAGCGGCAGGAAAGACTGTAGAAATCAGAGGTGTCAGGGACACCAGGAGAACAATACCCACTGAATCGATTAAGAAGTGTGCACATGCCCTCTCGTAGACTGACATGGCAAGCTCATGATCTACGTGTGTTTGCACCAGTTCCTCCATATACATGTTATGATTGTTAGCTTGGTGTTTTTTTTGGAAATCCTAACAATGGGAGCAGTTGTGTCTCTGCTTCTTTTGCCCTTTGGGATTATTTCCCTCCTATCGGTTTGCCTTTCCCAGCTTCAATATGGGGCTTATCCTATCATATTTTATCTTGTTCTGTTCCATTTGATCATAGTCCCTTAGAGGCCTACTTTTTGTGAAGCTGAGGAGGAATGGATCAGAGGGAAAGAGGGTGTGTGTGTGTGTGTGTGTGTGTGTGTGTGTGTGTTTGGGGAAGTGGAAGTAGGGGAAACTGTTTGGGACATATTTTCTGAGAGCAGAATCAATTTTCAATAAACTCATGCAAAATAAGAATTTCATGTTCCCTTCATTTGAAAAAATGTAGGAAGCCTCATTTTCTACTTTATGTTTTTTCTTTATTACATTAAGAATACACTTTCTTCTCAGAGAGCTATATTCAGACATAAGCTTTGATGCAATCATGATTTATGCCTCATTTGTATGTTAGTGAATCTTGGATTCCTAACAGGATGGCACCAACAATTCTATAGAGGAAAATTACAGATAATGAGTTGGTGAAAAATGGCTTAATGTGACTCCAGAACTGATAGCGTGTGAGATGCAGGCCAAATTAATGCTTTAACAATGTTGTATTGCTGTTCATAGGGAGTTATTTTACAGTAATTATTATTGTCAGCACACAAAAATATACATAACAAATTCAGTTAATCAGTGTTGAAGAAGTACTGCACTATTCTCAGATAAAGTTAAGAAGTTTTTACACTGATTGTTATAAATATATGAAATTTGTTCGAAATACTATTTATCTATATTTTCATGAAATTGAGTAGCAAAAACTTACATTTTAAATGTATTAACTTTACATATCTACTGTAACCAAGTATCTTAAGTAGTGTTTTTAATTGAACAGGTTTATATTTTTACAGTTCTCCATATAAGAAATGGGGAATTAATCTGATGGAATGAAAGTTCACTGTTTGGAACCTTGTGGAAGTCCTAGGAAGAATCTGCTACTCATATCCATTTATTTCTATGACATCAGTGTTCTCTAGCTTGTGTTGCCCTTGCATCACTGCATCTGAGAATTAGCCGTCCTCTCCTTCATTCCAAAATCCTCCTGATAGACTGCAGTCATTCGAATAGGTCAGAGTGACCTTGATACTCAATAATACAGGGATGGGATCTTTCCAAAGCTGTGAACTAGGATCTGAATCACATTTTAATATGTGGAGGTTGCTTTCTCTAAGGACCTCCATCACTTATAGAGAATACATAATTTACTCTGTTTTATAAATTATCTAAGCTATCTAGCCTTGCTTTCAGCTCTTCTATCTTTAAAATTTTATCTAGTCATTAAAGAATCCTTATGCACCAGCAAAAGTTTTATTCTGACATCTAACATTTTTATATTCATACCTACTCTCTTTTATTTTCTGTTCCTTTTTTCTTTTGTGTCTTTCCCTCTTTCCCCCTTCGTTCCTTCCTTTCTTTGTTTCTTTCATACAAGATATATATATTTAACACTACATAGAGACAGACAGAGAACAGTGTGAACAGTGTGGTGGGCCTTTCAGACCCAATTTGCAGAATGTGAGATTTTTCCTACAGGTTTCAGAGAAATGGGAGTGTTATATGTGAACTGATAGTCTACAGTGTTTTCTTGCAGCCATGCTGTCTCTGAGAACTGGAGTGCAGAGGTAGTGGGTTTCCTTTGATCCATATGAAAATCAGCTCTGAGGGTGGGGAGACCTAAAGGCAACTCTTTCAGACCAGTGTTTGACTGGAACAAGAAGAAATTTTCCCCTTGATTTTATCAGCAATACAGCTCATACCTGTGTGCTGAAATTTCTGTGTATTTTAGGTACTTCTGTGATGTTAATTAAACAGCACTTCTTTTTAAATGTAAAAATAGCAACTTATTTATAGTACTCTTGAATAAAGAAGGGTGGATATTACAAAAGAAAAATAAACCTTTAAAATTTAATTATAGGGGTTAGAAAGATGGCTTAGTGGCTAAGTACACTTAAGCATACTTGCAAATCCTCTGGAGGACTGGAATTAACTCCTGTAACCTGTATTAGCTGGCTTACAATGGCCTGTAAATCTAGCTCCAGGAAATTTGATGGCTTCTTGTTTCATAGATATCTGGATATGTGTGACATAAAAAAGTAAATATATGAACACATACACATTAATAAGTTAGCAAAGACTAAAATTAATGTTTTATTTATAGCTAGAAGATAATTAATTAGGCCAAATATGAATAAAATTAATCAGACTATTATTGGTTTCAGTTACTATTATTTTATAACAATATCTTATTATTTAAACAATAAAACAATGTTTTTATATATAATGGAAGTCCATAGCATATACCTTCAAATAAGAAACGATAAAAAATCAGAAACAAATAAGAATCAGCTGCTTTGATTTGTTTATTGAGATCTATGTCCTAAACTGGAACATGTCAAATTTAATGGAACTTAGTACACATAAGAGCTAAGAATCTGGAAACATCTAAATTCTTAGTTTGACCATTGGTGTTGGCAAACAGTTGAACTTTTAATGTTCTTCAACTTTCATGGGCTTTTCTCTTGTGCTTTGTCTCAAGTGATTATGCTTCTTGTTCTTATAATATGGATATAGCTAAGACCAAAGAGTCAGTGTCTCAAGAGAGAAAGTAAAAATTTTGTGCTGCTTTCGATGCGCTAGCTTTATCATCACATGGTGATGCTTCTACCAAACTCTGCTGAGGTAGTTGGGAAGCCCAAGTGGCTCAAGGAAGAGGACACTAACATGGAATGTCAAGGTTAAATTGCTAATAAATAGAACAGAAGATATTTTGCCAGACAATCTTTGACAATTGTGACTGAAACTTTTATTTTCTCACTATTCTTTTCAGTATTCTTAAATTCCAAAGGCATTTTCAGCACACGTGTATAATATCTAGACTCAATAGAGTACTTTGATGCAAATATTATAGCAGATACTATAAAAGGTTGTGTGTTCACTAAATATACTTCTAATACTAGAACAAAATTTTAAATGTTTTTACAACATGTAATTTGGTATATATATCCCATAATTCATATATATATGAATGTCTTCTTAATTGTGTATGTCTTCTTAATTGTGTCTTCATAATTGTGTGTATTTGTGTGTATATATATAAATAATAAGTTTGAAACCCAACAAAAGTCACTTTATTGAGACTGTGTTGATCTGCTATTACCCTATTCTTCCACCTTTCCTTCAATAATCCGTTAGCAACTAAATCTGTTACTGTGTTAATGATCTGTTTACATAAAAGCTTTATATAATTGCTACGAGGTTTGGCATTTGTTATACCATACTGGGGGGAAGTTCTTTTAATCTTTGTCTTTTTATCTTTTACTTAAATTTATAATAACCTAGACTGCACATGGCATTTTATCTTTGTTCGTTGGAACTAGATTAAAAGTTACCGCTGTTCCAGAAGCTTGTGTCTCTGTGGATACAAGATAGACTTAAAGGAGACTTAGAGGTGTTTAACAGTTGGAAGGCCAACACTCAATATTTATCCTGAAGTTGCCATGGTTACTAATGCAGGCAGATTTTGCTGAACAAGTTCAAATTAGAGATGGCCATCAAAGCACAAGGGGTCTCATTAATGGTTTCGAAAATTAACTACAGTGAAAATTAGCGACTGGATGTGCTATCATGATTTTCTTTTCTGTTGCTCTCAATAAGATAAGTGAGACTGTTTAGGAAAATATACATGTGAGCAGATATAATTTTGATAAGTGTCATTCTTAGTGTTAATGAGAAGGCAGAAAGAAAAAGATTTCATTCTTAGCATCATTTGAAAACATTGATGGAATTAACTTTTCATTTCTATTCTGGTTTTGTAAGGAGATATTTACCCTTACTTATACTGTAGAAATTTTAATAGTCTTATCAATTAACAATGAAAATTTTATTTGTTTGAAATAATGTAATTTCATTATTAAATTTCCTTATCTGCATATAACATGCTTTGACTATAATGCACAGCTTCTTCATCTACTATTGTTTAAATATATCTAGTCTTATAATTGTCTCCTATTTGTGTTGTTTTTATATTCTTTAAATATTACTACAGTCCTGTAATATACAGTAAACATCACAGGCAAATGTGTATTTGAGTACATATGAATGGACATAGATACTGTGTCCAATAGTGTTAGTCGGTATGAAAGGGAATTGCTGGTTCACCTATCCTTACACGTTTAAGGATGTTTCTTAAATGTTAAATTGTCACAATGATTTTTTTTTAAACATTTCAATTGGGTTTTCTTCAAGAATATGAATAGAATTGTACATTTACTAATTTAATTCTTAGTAACCTTAATTGGTTATGACTGAATAATTGTAAGCTACCAGTAGCTTAAAGAGAAGAATCATATGATTTGATCTAAAAGTGAAGAACAGCATCTAAAAATCCTCGCTCACTTGAAGTTTACCCTCAACCGTGATTCATTTGATAAACTGAACAATTTGGATCTGGGTCATCCTATTTTCTCCTTGCTTTCTTAGATGATAAAGTTTCAAAGAGACTGTGTCTTGAGAGACAGTAGCTATAGATTTCTAAATCACACTATTGATTGAAACAATATCACATAATCACATTTCCATTTTGGAAATAACCACCTGCTTTCAGTCACAATACTTCAACTTTACTCAATCCCATTTAGCTGTAACCATTCAAGAAACTTTGTTCATCTTATGTTGAATTTGCATTCTTTCTCCCCAGTCCCATACTAAATATGTGAATAATTAGTCTTTAACAACATGGGGTAAAGAGAAGCCATAGGTAGCTTCACTTTATTTGATTAGATAAAGCAACTATTATTTATTCAAAGGTGTTGATATTTTTCATTTCAATGCTTATGCAGAGACCCCAGGAAATATAGTTAATGGTGTTGTAATATGATAAGTACTCTAAGCGCTGTCTATTACAGAAACACTTTGTGTGAGATGTCTGATTTTCTGAAGCTGAACACTATTATTAAAAGTATCTTCCTTGTTTTGGTACAAACTGTAACGATTTTTCACTGGTTAGTATACACTCTTGGTTAGTTCTCCGTCTATGTACACATCAATTAAGGAGAAACCTATACATCATTCTTTGTCACGGATTGTAGAAGACACTGTCAAAACTTCAGGTTTCCTTTCCTCCTCTTATTTGCTAAACAAATGTATATTTTCCTTCCCCTTTCTGATATTATATTGCCTCTTATATTAAAAAGAGATTCAGCTGAGATATTTTTACTCTCTGGGACTAAATGTCAAAATTGCAAAAGTGAAACTGCTCATGAATAATCTTGCTGGACGATACAGCATATCTCTGATGTCTAAGGAATGACTGAAGAGTACTGCACAGACAAAAATAACTTTAAAGGGCTACTGCAGTATTACTCCTGGATTGGAGAGGTGCTCTCTGCAGAAAAATATTGCCATTTTAAACTTTGAGTATTGTGTAGTTTCTGTAGTAATAGGAGGGATTAAAGATGCTCATTAAGAAACAGATTTTAAACTTAGACTGAAAGAAATTCTCATGAAATGTAAGTTCTAACTCCTTAATGTGTTTTACTCTAAAACACATTGTTGGCAAAAAATATATATGAAACTGTAGCATTTGTGACATGCAAATGAAGGTTGTGCAGTTTCACGTGTAAAGAAACATATTTTTACAAAAACAAGAGCATTTTGTGTTTTATTATATTTCTTTTTATTATTTTTATTTAAGGAGCAAAAACATCTTAATATTATTGTTAATTCAAAAAGAAAAACATTAAGAATGTTCATTTTCATAATTCACGTATTGATTCCAGTTTATTAGATCCTGAGTCCAACACAAAGGTGATCATGATTTTAAGATTATAAATCAATAGAATTAAAAGAAAAAAAGGAAAACTAATTATTTGCTCTCATATAAGGGAATATATCAAATAAGTTTTACTTTAGATGTTAATTTCACAAAGTTTATTTCAAGTAGTCTGGAGAAGTGCTAAATAATTAATTATTTTGTATTTATTTGCATGCATTTTGGGATAAAAACAAAAGTGTACACATTATATAACTACTAAATAAAACTGGCTACGTGTTTGCATTGTGTAATGATGGATTTATAATCATTATCAGCCATTTATAACAGTGTTCATCCTTTACAATAGGAATATTGAAAATTTTTATTGCTGTTTTGTGAAATTATGATTTATATAGTCATTATAGTGCTCAGTTGTATGTCAGATCTTCTTGACCTGTCTAGCGGGATAATTAATCATGGTTTTCCCAGAAGTAAAACAGATACAAAGCCGATAGTGTTCTCTCTTCCATATGGATAAGCAGAAAAAATCCAGAGCACAGGTCAAAAGGGACAACTTGAAATATAAGAAAAATAAAAGTAACTTTGCTAGGTAAAACTGCAGTATTTTTGACATATCACTCTGTATGGTTATGGGAAATGTTGGGTTGAACATTTGAAATCCTCTTCCCTTTGTAGGAGGACACAGCTAACACCACAGTACACTGAGTAAACCTAGTAGATTTTTCTCTGAGAGTAGCAATAAGACATAGAAATACATTCCTACCACTTACAGCTGGTATAGCAAGAGAATATTTAGCCAGAGCCATTGGGGCAATGGGAAACGTTTTCAAGAAGAAGGAAAGAAACACTTTAGAGCTATTAGTACAGAATAATGTATACACTGTCTAACTATCTAAACATTTTCAAACAACTTAAAAATAATTCAGTTAAAAATGGACAAGTGAGTTTTTATCTAGAACCCAGACTCTATAGCTGTCCCTGCCTGCCTTCCAGAAGCCAGGCCATACCTTCTCCCGTACCCTAGTCCTTGAAGTCTCTTTCCAAGAGTAATAAGCAAATTTTATGTTGCTTGCAAGTGTGGTCCTGTTAGTAGCTGTGAGTAGGTCCAGCTCAGCTGAAAACGAGACCCCAAATCCCTGAAATATAGCATACTGAGTGCTGACTCCTGAGTCCTAACTAAGGACACATGACATACAACTTTTTCCTGCACCTAAAACTCATGAAAATTAGAAAATTTCCCTATGTTCTTTGATACACAAAGGTTGGTCTCTTTCCCTTCAACAGCCATGCCATTCTCCTGTGATGGTTAGTTCCCATAAAAAAAAAAGCTTTTCATCAATACTGATGGGTGTGTCTCTTTGACTTTGGTCCCCACCATAATGCCCTATGTTAATGAGAACTATACCTCTCCTAATGAATCCATCCATCTCAGTTTCCTTTCTCCAATCCGCCCTCTTTTCTTGCTTTGTAATAGAAATGTTGCCCACTTTCTCTCACATCCCTAAACTAAACAAATGACAAAAATAAAATAAAAAGCCATTGTTGTGAGCTACGAAGGGAAAAAGTAGATGAGAAGAAAAGGGAGAAAGAGTTGGAATAACTTATCAATATATAGTATGAAAATTTCAGTTTAACACATTGATTTGCACAATTATCCTTTTTCTTGGTTTCAAGTTTCTTTCAAGGTAGTGATAAAACCTTCTTTTTCTTTTTTGCGAGGGCTCAGATTTAGTCATCAAATGCAGAATCATGTGAACTGTTTTGCAAAAATTAGAAAGAATGAATGGATAAGTAGGGTAGTCTTAAAACACACATCAGTCAACTTGAAAAATCTCTGCTTCTTTTAAAATCCAAGGCAGTGAGAAAAGAATGAACTTCCTGTCCTGCCTATGCTACTGCAGATTCTCAACCGTAACTTTATTCAATTCTGATACATGGAAACACATCCTCTAGCACTCTGGTCTTCCTTTGAATGTGCTTAATTCTCTGTTGTTGACTTAATGGTACCATAAGCAGACAGGGCAGGAAAATAATATTCAGTTTTTGTCCATTTCCTTCAGTCTTCCTTTTCCAAATTTATACAAATTGTAATATTTTCTTACTATCTGAAAGTGTTACTCTGAACTATAACATATAATGAGCAATATAGAATGCATATTATTGAAATATTTTAATACAGTTGACATTTTTATCAATATTTTTAATCACAAAACACAGACTAGTGTTACATGAACACTGATCATAAACAAGAAAATAATGTAATTCATTGCTTTTCAGAGATTATTAAATGCTTAATGAAATATAAGTATCCTTGTTCATAAATGAATAAGTCATTTTAAAGTATCACAACGTTATTTCTTTCATCAATTTATTCTTTTTTGAAATTTTGTTTGCCTATCTGTCATTTTCAATTGAGTGAGAAGAAAACTATTAGAACACTCATGATTTCTTTTAGCAAATGGACCCCATCTTAATTAAGCTACCAGTGATATGACATCATTCTTGGAAGTTATTCA
>JAQHUG010000028.1:2678230-2690375 GCA_028555095.1 Dicrostonyx torquatus | reverse complement strand
CAGAACTTTAAATCTTTGAAGGAAGAAACTGAAGAAGACGCCAGAAAGTGGAAGGATCACACATGCTCTTGCATACGTAGAATTAACATAGTAAAATATAGCAATCGTACCAAAAGCAATCTACAGATTCAGTGCAATACCCTTCAAAATCACAGAAAAATTCTTCACAGACCTCAAGAGAATAAGATTCAACTTCGTAAGAAAAAGCAAAAAACCCAGGATAGCCAAAACAATCTTGTATGATACAGAAACTCCTGGAGGCATCACAATCTCTTACTTCAAACTCTACAACAGAGCCACAGTACTGCAAACAGCCTGATACAGGCATAAAAACAGACAGGAGGACCAATGGAACTGAAATGAAGACCCAGATATTAATCCACACACCTTAGAACACCCAGCTTTTGCCAATGAAGCAAAAAATATGAAATGGAAAAAAGAAAGTATATTTAACAAATGGTGCTACCATAACTGGATATGAACATATAGAAGAATGAAAATAGACCATATTTATCACCATGCATAAAACTCAAATCCAAATGGATTAAAGACCTCAGCATAAGGCCAGCCATTCCTCTAAGTTTTAATTCTCTCTAGTTCTCCTTTGCTTCAATTCTCACTTGTTTCTCTGTTCAACCAACTTAAATACATCTTCACAGGAGGCTTAAGGCAAAAAGTTAAAAGAAGTTATGAGCTACATCTTATTAGTCATAGCACTTTTCTTCGATAAATGATTAGGAGATGAACCATTTACTATGGTAACACAAGTTTCAGGGTTCCAGATGTAAGACTGTGACCAAGACCTGGGGAAACAGTGCCAGGTTAGACAGGCTGCAGAGAATTCTGTACACATAGTCAGTTCTTCTCAGCCATATTTGACATGCAAAGAATTGTTCTGATTTTTTTAGGTTATTTTGTGTTAATAACCTTAGTGATCATCTCAAACTTAAATTTTGTGCATAGCTGTGAAGTTTTTAACTTATGACCCGTTTGCAGAAACATGTATTCTCGTTTTAACTTTTTTTAGTTAAAAAAGAGCTAATTGTGAACAGTTTGTCTTAGACTGGTGAGTAATTATTGTTTCACTGTGCTAGTCTGAGTAAAAGGATTACAGCAGGATTTTAAATGTTTTACAGTCCTCAGGAGACAATAAGTACTGTTATGAAGCACATTCTAGTATATTTTCTATATCTCATAATTGTACAGATCATCTTCCTGATGAGTCATGGATATATGTGCACATATGATTGATACACATGAGATTATATATACACATCACAAGAGATTACACAGTATAGTGTACGTAGTGGGGAGGCACCTCTTCTGCTTTTACCCATATTAAATTACTGACAGGAGCAACAGTTTCCTGAATCAGTCATCCCACATCCCACATGCCTTTTTCCAGAAAGTATTTTCCTCCATCAGAGAATCATTCCTCTTGTGTGTTAACACCTGAATACTAATTGTCACCTGCTGCTATTCCCACAGCCTCTGACATCTAAAGAATGTGCTATGTATATCTATGAAACTCAACTTGTAAGGTAGTTTATTAAATAAATTCTCTGTAAGGTTTAAATATTGCTATGTCTTTTTTGCCTAATGAGGACGTTTAAAATTACAGTTACTCTAAATCTGAAATGAATTAATTGATATCTCTACCTAAAATATTCATTTCACATGACTGGAAATTTCACAGATTTCTTACAATTCTTTTATAGTCATGCTTCTCTGAGAACTGGTTTGAGGGCCTCAACTAATTTCAAAACAAAGCAATGTTCAATCTAATTAATCTGAGTAGCACAGTATTTAACTTTAGCTTATGTACAATCTTTCATACTCTTTGAAATGTGCTATCTCTACATTGCTTATAACATCTAGCCATGTTAATTCTATGTTCTTTCCAGACTCTATTATTTAGGGACTAATACAAGAAGATAAAGACATCATATTTAATTGTAGTTAAAAACTGACCATTTCCTTCCAATCTATGAATTCTTTAGTTTATGATGGGTTGGTAGAAAACTTACCACCAGATATGTTGGTAAATCTATACTTATATAAACACATCTGCAATTGTAAACGATTATATTTTACACCTGTTCTGAAACTCAATGAAATATTTTAGTTACTTTATAATAATATCATTTTGTTGTCATGGTATTCTACATCTTCAAAGTAGCTCATATTCTATACTTATTATGCCTACCCTCTGTAGCTTTTGAAAAGCAGTAGATATGAGGCTATTAGCCTGAGTGTGCTGCTTTTTTAATGTTCATGGGGGTTGTCAATTCTATGAAACACTCTATCATTACTCTGGATCTGTTTCATGTAAAAACACAAGAAATTCAATTCAAGCTGTTTATTTGTAGAAAGACACCTTACCTTGAGTCTGGGAAATACACATTTGCTTTTATTCAATACTCTGTTAGAGCATGCTGTGACAAGTAAATTTCAATTTGAAAGCTGATATTAAACAGTCACTAAGAAAAAAGTGCTATACTAGCAGCGTTGAGGTGAATGTGATAATCTTATTATCAATCTCTTTGCTTATAATTTATACCTAACAAAAATCAATCATTGTCAGCGTGGCTTTATAATTTTACAAAATATCTCCTCATCATGTCAGAAGAATAGCCAAACATTACAGTTGTCAAAATTCTTAGTCTTGAAGGAAAATAATAATTTTCTTCTCAGGTTTATTTTTCATAGTCAATTTCAAAATAACTTTCCAACTTAATGTACTGACATTCTAAGCATCATTCTAAAATCTTTTTTTTCTCTAAGATTTCATACATACTTCCTACTTGCCTTGTTCCATAAATGAAAATTTAAGTTTATTTTATTTTTATTTTCAGTTAAGAATTTTATTTTGTATACTTAACTTACTCTCAACTCTCCATCAAGTAAGTTGTAGGTAAATGTGTAATAGATTATATCACACATTTTTATGCCTACAAGTTAATGGAATAGTAAAAAATTAGACAGTATATTTTTTATAAAAAGACCACCTATGATTAAACTTTATGATACAATATTGCAGTATTTCACTGTATGTGCTACTAAATAACTAGCATTACTTTTGAGTAGATACCAAATCCCATAAACTGAGCAGTGGTGTATATTTCAGTTAAGTATAAGTCAATGCAAAGCACTAAATACTAGAGAGTAAAATATGAAATTTTGGTCTTTTATTCTATCCTTATATTTTGTCATTTGCCACTTGGAAATAAAATTAGTTGCATTTGTTAAGGGTATTTATGAAAAGATAGTTGTGACCAACAATCATTTAGATAAAACTGATTCAAATCATTTGTAAGTTTTGACCATTACTATATACAGATTTGATATGGTTTAGGCCAGACGTTGCTCAATGACTTTGCTCATTGTGTTGTAGAATAACAATAAAACATAGCTTTCAAACACTGTCCTCAAAGTCATAGCAATAGCGTGCTAGGTCTATTGTTGATTCTACTTCATCCATCAAAATAACCTTGAGTTTCACAAACACAACACTAACATCATTATATATAGTTTTTCTCTGTTCATGATCTATTTTTTGTTAATGTTTTAAAACATGTATATATATATTTCAATTTATTATAAATCATGACTTTAAGATGGGTATTTAAAATTAAATTTTATTATAAATCATGACTTTAGGATGGGTATTTATCTTATTTACAGTATCATAAGATCATTTTTTCACTGTCAACAAAGTTTTAATATTAAAAAAATTCATATATATATGATTTTCTTCTAATATTTTCTGTTAAAAAATTATTTAGTGCTTTATTAGCTATTTTCTAGTTGTTCCTGACAAGATGTTTGAATGTGTGAGTAAAGTTATTGACTATGATTAAAATATTTTATGCCTAAATAAGAAAACGTCCAGATTTTTACACATAAATATCATAATTTTTTAAAATATAAATCTGTCTTGTCAGCTTCAGGGACATTATGAATGGAGGAAGTTAACAATGGCAACTAGTGTTTACTAACTAGTTATTATATGGAAGATTAAATATATAATTTAATTTACTGTATCCATAAAATATTAGGTATTTATAAGTACCTTACTGAAGTTTAACTTAAATGTCACTATTGTGTCATATATATATATATATACACCCAGTTGGAATAGCAGGTTTGAGTGGAAATAACTAAGAAAGAAAATAAGATTATTGATTAAAGTAAAAAAGACTGCAGAATTACTATGATGTTCAAAGTTTAGAAGTAAGGATATTATAGTGAGTATTCAGAATAAAATATTTTCAGGATATCCTGAATTAATATTAAAGTGGCATTTCACTTGTTCCTAGATTTCAAGTGTCTATTACAAATAAGTTTTGAATTTAAAGTTAGTTTTAAAATGCAGAGACAACAATAAGTAGGAGTTGAGTGTGTGAGCATAGATATAGCAGGGTTCAAAGGAATCTGTCAATAGTCTTAAAAATTTACTGGAATTTAAGTTCTATTACTAATGAGGCTATTTCATAACACAGTAAAATAAATGTTGGCAATACAAGCAGATCTAAAAACATTAGTTTGTTTGTATTAATCTGCTTTCATTGTCAAATAAATGTATGACAGATTTGATTTACCATGGTGATGAGAGAAGTCAAAGCAATAAAATCTGCTATTACAATGAATATCTGCTTATTATATACAGATATTCCAAATATGTGTGCACCTTCAAGATATTAACTAAGCAGGAATAAGGTTTTCTACTAAAACACAGGAAAGCTGATTTAATAATGTTTAGAGCATAATCACCAGACAAAGTTCAGAGATGGAGTTCTGCAAAGAGATGGTACCAGACTATTGTTGTACAAATGCCTCCCTTGAATCTACATTACCTTTGCATATCAGGAAGCCCTAGTGAGTAAATTTGAGTTTTGTTATCTCTGTTTGTGAATGACAACATGAGAAACATGTCTCTTTCTCTCCTATTATTTCCTTACACTAAAAATTATCTATACCCAGTCAACATAGCCAGGCACATAAGGAAACAAAGTAACTTGCTGAATCTAGTATTGTGATCACTTTCATATACACTTTAGATTGTTAAATTAGGCATTAGCTTGAGAATATCTATATGAACCAGAATTTAGGTAATTTCCTTATGATATATATCAGGACAAAGAGATGCTATGGCATTGAATTAGGAAACTCAGTATGTAATTCTATGACTAATCATGAAATTGTTAATAGATTAAGCACATTATGTTACTCAGGGTCATCTGGTGGCAAAAAAAAGCAGATAGAATCAATATGTACATATGTTTGTAAAAATTTTTAAATATATATAAGTATACATGAGCTTTTTACTTTGAGTCTTCATGCATTTTGTTCTCACTTATCTCTCTGTTTCATAATATCTGCCTCCTGCCCTAGAAACCAGTCCCCACCAAAAACAGCCCAAATTTAAAAGAAAAACCAAAACTAAAACAAACAAAAGAAAAAACATAAAAAAGAAAAAGAAGGAAAAAGAAGTTTTGTCATGGAAGTTTTAATCTTATCATGGAATCATGGAATCTACAGTGTGGCCTCTTGAGACTCACAGTTTACCCTTTAGTCTGTTGGTCTTTACTTGTTTGTGTTCGTTGCTATTAGTCATTGGTCTGGCTCAAGCCCTCGGATTTCTGTTATACCACAGATAATGGTGCTCACCTGGAGTCCTCTTGGATATTCTGTTGTTGTTCCATTTTGGATCTTTTGGGTTGTTCCCTTGATATGCTCCAAGACTTTATAGATACAGTATATGTTGGGTTAGGCCAAGTCATAGCCCTCATTCTCGTTTGAGGGGTAGATGGGTTGGTGAGATCATTTGAAATCACCTTCTATTGAAACAGTAACAAATGTCTAACTTTGGAAAGGTCTCAAGGCTGTTAGTAGTTCAATCAATTGGGTTGGAAACACCAGCACTCTCAATCTGATGCACAGCGTCTGAAGGGTTCCTAGAGAGGTATTTTAATTAGCAGACAGCCTTGAATCACTGATTCAAGGTATCTTTGAACGAATTGGTATCTTTGAACGAATTAGCAAACAGAAACAGGGCAAACTGACTGAAAGACAAGAAAGAGGCTAAGAAAGCAAAATACAGGTGTCTTCCTTTCCTTGTACCTCTTTATCTGGACTAAGGTAGGTGCTGGCCACATTTAAGGTAGCTCCTTTTATGTCAGCGATGGCATTCAGGACAATTCCTGAGTTAACACGCCCTTTTGAGTAGATTCTAGCTCGTGGCATATTGGTATAAATGAGCACCATCACACTATCAAAAGCCCAAAAGGTTTCCACTAGAAATAGATGAATAATTCATCTATTATCCATTTCACGGGAGTATAAGCAGAAAGCAGCTTTTTACTTATCCTATTTATCTTTAAAGTTCCTAATCAGTCTTCACTGGGAGTTCTGTAAACTCCATGTTCTATTTACTCACTTTAAAGCCAATTTTATTTTAACTTATACACAAGAGATTAATGTTGCAAATATCAATTTACACATTATAAATTTTTGTTCTGTGATATTCAATGCATATAAATTACTTAATTTTAGTCTTGTTAGTATATATTTTATTTGACATTTATTGATTCTACATACTGAAAATTTCAAATTTCTTTCTTCTCTCTACTGTGGTATTAAGGATTAAATTCATGACTGCACACTCACTTGACAGTCACCTTAACACAAAACTATATTCCTTGATCTCTTTGTACACATTAAAATTGTACTTTGAAAATCTGGCCTCATGGCACATCCCAGCACTTGGTACGCAGAATTAGGTGGATCTCTGTGAGTTTGAAGTTAGCATGGTCTACAGAGAGAGTTCCAGGACAGTCAAGGCTACAAAAGGAAATGCTGTCTTAAAAAACGCTTTGTGAATTTTTATCAATCATAGTCATTCCCATTATTCAAATGTTAGGATAACTAACTGGTAGGAAGTTAAATGTAAAATGAAACTCAAAAGGAACTCTTAGAAGAAAAAAACACCCAAGGAAATGATGACATTCATGGGGGAAGAAATATATTAAGGAAGGGTAAATATTCCTAAAATTATGTTTAAAGTCATTTAAATACATCATAATGGGAATATCAAAATATCATAAAATCAACTTAATAGTGGTGATTAAAAATAATCTTCAGAAATACTATTATATTATAAAGCATTTTTCAATGTAACCATGTCAATCCTAAATTATTGGTGTAGGATATTGCTGTATATGAAATGTAGGCAGGAAGAAAACTGTGACAGTTCTTTTTTTCCTCTGTTGAAACTTTTTTGAGAAAATTATGTCAGTGCAAGTTTGATAATATAAGTTTGAAATCCAGACTAAAAAGGTGTACAGACAGTCATTACTTGTTTACATTCTTATTTAGGAGGAAATAGAAGAGTACATCATGGATCATGAGCAGAAAGTTTTATAGAGATTCGTAGGAAAGAATTCATGATTTGACTTTCCTAACCACACTTTTTTTTTATGATTCTGCATTGAACACCTTATCAAAAGGTCAGGTATAGCCTCACCACACATTAAAAACACCACATGCCAAGAAATTACCAACCAAAAAAAACTTATAGCTCTATATACATCACAATTATAATAATAAAGATATAACTTTTTCACAATTTATAATAAGTATTTGGGATTTTGTGGGACAAGATAAAAATTACTAGATTAATAATACTCAAGCAAAGAGAATTCATTGGCCAATTATATCACAAACATTTCAGTTATAAATAAGATATAAGAAAAAGATTAGGAAGGATAGAGAGTTAAAATATGTAATTCATTTGATATAGAACTAATCGAGCCAATGTGATGCAAATTTCTATTTGGAAGTGGAAATCCAATGACAGAAATATTAAAAGAGTGGATACATTCAAAGTGCTGAATTAAGTACAGTGCAGGCCAGGAGACATGAAGGATTTTTATTGAGTGGCCAGGTGCATAAGAAGGACAAAAAACTAATTGAAATTTGAAAAATTACAAAGAATTAAAGAAATGTAAAACACTGATGGTTAAAAGGACTCTGACCCTTTCAGAGTCATTAAAATAAAATGCACACAAAAATGGAGATATCATCAAACAGTCATTTCAAAAGCAGGAAAATTAATAGATTCTTGAAAAGTAAAAGAAGAGTCAAATTCAGATCAATGGTGAATGTTCAAGGGGAAAAATAGTATTTTCTCATATAAGAATGAAAATTATTTGAATGCTGGGTTTTCATCTAGGCAAAAGATCATAAGATTGCAGGTAAAGAATTTATGTTAGGTGGTATGTGAAAATATCAAGTGGCTTATTGAAGTACTTTTGGAAATACTAATAATGAGAAATTTTTCAGATAAAGCACATTTGCATAAAAAGTTTATATAAAACATTTGTTAAAATATCAGCTGGAACCAGTATGCTTTCATATTGATGAAATGAAAAAACATTAATCAAGTAAGACATTATATTTTAGTGAAAAATAAAACAAATATCTTTTGTGATATAAAAGGTCATACAGAAGACTAAAACAGAAAAGAACATATAAGGGGATATGACTGAGTAGGATCATATTGGGTTAATCAATATAAATGTAAGAAGTCTCATTCATAAATATTGGATTCTTCTTGTTCAACTATTGCATGTTAAATTGTATAATGTGTAAATCCTGTCTAACAGCAAATACATACTTACAATTGAAAGAAGAAACGGTTTTGTTTTTTCAATTAGATTTAAGCATCAGTACTACAGTGTCTTTGTTTTGCAGCCTCACTGATTGGGATGAATTTTGTGAAGTGTCTTAAATTATTCCCCAGCACAATACTTAACATTTAGATATCCAGGACGACTGTCAGTTCTGTCTTTAAAGCTGCTCTCCTCTTTCGTTTATTTTTGGGATACCAGAAAGAAGCTGACATTCAGTATGGCTGATGAGCAATGAGCCACTATCAAGGAATACCAGGAAGATCAGATGAATCAACGTTTCCAATTTCACATTCCCAGAGAAAGGAACACTACACTAAAGCAAGAAAAATATCTACACAACAAAAGATGATATGCTTAAATAATTAATTAATGTGAGAAGATCTCTGAATTTGAAGTCAATGTGGGACACTCACAAATATTTATTTCCTTTCATTTTATCTAGGAACCATTGGTAGAGAAAATGTATTTCAAACAAGTGAATACATATATCCTAGCTTTCTATTATTTCAATTCAAATCTAGGAATACTGTAGGGAAATGTATTCACAAACTTCACAATTCAAGTAATCTAATAAGATATAAGTAAGTAAAGATAAAAAGCAAAGATATAAATTTATTTTAAAACCCATATATTTATGCACATTTCCTTCTACCTAGATGAGTGTACATTGCTAACTTAATTACAGAATTACACAAATGTCTAATGCTAAGCATGTGTAATTGAGATGTTGCATAGGCTGTCGTCCCGGGAAGAAACTAATTCTCTTTCTCTTAGTGTCATTTATCACAATACAAGATTTTGCACACAGGACTGATAGGAATCAAGCTTGAACTGACCTGGGAAATCAAGATGAATTCTACATGGCCTTACCCACGGAAGAACAACTACAAGTGATAAATGGCACTAACTACAACCACGGAGGCTGCATTTGACTGACCTAGGCATTCTGCAAATATGTTACAGGTGTGTAGCTTAGTCCTCTTTTGGGACTCATAACAATGGGAACAGGTGCTATATCTAACTCTTTTACTGCCTTTTGGAACTCAACTCCTCATGTTGTATCACTTTATCAAGACTTAATAAATGGGGAGGTGCTTGTTCTTACTCCATCTTGATATATAAACATTGCTAATATTCAAGAAAAGCCTGCCCTTTCATACATAGAAACTGATGAGTTTATTGGGGGAGGGATGGGAATAGAGGGGAATGGTAGGAGGGAGAAAGGACAGGAGCGAGGGGAACTTGCACCTAGGATGTAGAATAAAAGCAAAATTCTAAAAATGGTAAATATAGTCTGCCGGGAGTTTTTTTTTAATTTGGGAAGATGCATAAATTTACAACGTACATAATAATTTTCCTACTACAATGTAAAATTTTGAGTTATGTTGGAGAAGTATATTTTTGCTATAGATAGAAAAAATAGTGACTTAATTTGCTAATTTTTCTGTAAATATCCACAAACTAGTTTGTTGACATAGTTTATGCTGTATATGTTCTTTAGAACTCCATCTAACTTTTCTGAATATTAGTTGCATAGGATTTAATGGCGGAGAAGTCAGATGTAAAGAGTTCATTGTGTGAGAAGAGGAAACGCCGAATGAATCATTCCACAGCTCAGTTGGGATCAGAGCCTCAATAGTGTTATGTCACTGGCTTGTCAAAGACTGATAGTGGTTGAGGATTAAAATTTAATTTATTTTGGTCTGAGCAGAGGGTTGCAATGACTGACACATTCATTAACTCTTTTCAAAATCAAAAAAGCCTTCGGTAAGACAGACAACATTCTGGAGGTTAGAAAACAGAATCTTTCATTCTCTGGTTAATGAAGAACCAGTAAGTAGTTTTAAGTACATCCCAGCTCACAGTATTACATTTTATCAGTCCACTTTTCAAAATGTATGATTTCAGTGTATAGATATTCCTTCTTATACGAGGTTCTACAAAATTAAAAACAAATGAACTCTCAACCTCTTCATAGCTTCAGATAAGTCCATAGTCTGCTGAATACAGTCTGAGAAAGTAGCATTGAATTACCTCCTACTGATATACTCTGTAATACTGGTATTACAGGCATTATATTGTCAGAATTTTCTAGAATGTTTATCATATATGAAGACAAATAAAGGTGTGAACAGAAAATATTCTTATTTATATATCAAAATATATCTATAGGCTTAATTCAGATTTGAACATATAAGAATAACTGACAAAATTCAGTATTAATTCATATGAAACTCTATTTACTATCAGGCATCGAGTGAGAACATCTGGAAAATAGACAAGTTTGCATATCACATAGAGCCACATATGACTAAGAAAGCATTATCCTGAAGTAAATAGAGAAGCTGAATCATTTTATATCTTTCACTAGATATAGTTTACTCTTATAATATCAGTCTCTAGGTCATACCTACTTGGTGGAGCACCTTAGATTTCATTTCAGAAATTTTCAGTTTTTCTTTGAAAATCACATAAATGTATTAATCGAACTACTTCCAACTCCTCCTGCAAACCTTCTCCCACCATGCTCCCTCCTAATTCCATTGAATCTAGTTAGTCATGCGCATATGCACGTGAGTTTTTGGATATCTGTTTGTTGTGGACAGTCTATCAGGGCTCACATCCCCAGGGGAAAGTAACTCCTTTTCACCCAGTAGCTGTCACGTTCCAACAGGACCTCTGCAACCAAGCACAAGAATGTGCAGGAAAAACAAAACAAAACTGCTGAGTTAATGAGTTTAATGGCTTTGTAATGTCCAGAAAACACTGATTCACAGAGTGCCTTAACTTGTGGCTCTCAGAAATTTCCAACAACTTTGTGATGGTCTCTTAGCTCCATGTCTTAATTGCTGAAAAATAATAAAAAGTCACCCAAATCAACAGGAACTGTTATTATAATGAATGGAGCTTATTGCTAGATGGAGACATGACTTGTATCTTTCCTTGATAGTTGATTCAGTAAGTCAGTTTAGTGAACAACTGAGGGGCTATATCTAGGAAGGCTGGATCACTTAAAAAATATACTTTTCCTTCCTGGGTATCCTGGAACTAAGAGTAGTCCCTTTAGTTTCTATGATGTTCAGCTGATTTTGCTAGCTGTTCACAGGATATGGAAACTCACAGGTGCTCTATCTTCTAATATAAATACATAATTTCTCATTAAATTTCCTTCCTCCAAATCTGCTTACACTTATCCTGAATTTCTTTTAAAGTCATGACCTCTTTTTATTAATTTTACTCTATGTCTATTTACATGCATGTATAATATTTGCATGTATGTACATGTATATGTTCTTAAATGCCACCAGATTAGTTGCCAGCATTTGTAGTTACCTGTATATCTGTTTTCAGGGCTGATCATTGGATAACTGTTTGGTTTTCTCTTTCCTGGGACACATCATCCTGTTCTCAGAATTTCTGTAGTTCTTTCTCTAAGATTGAAACTTGTGAAA
>JAQHUG010000028.1:2644815-2664899 GCA_028555095.1 Dicrostonyx torquatus | reverse complement strand
TTTTTTATTGACTTTTATTGAGCTCTACATTTTTTTCTGCTTCCCTCCCTGCCTCTCCCCTTCCCTTCAACCCTTTTGCAAGGTCTTTCCTGGCTTTACTCCAATAAGCCATTGGCCAAAATTGCTTTATTCTTTATCAAATAAAAGCAGCACCTATACAGAAAGACATCCTACTTCAGTAATCATTTGGGAGTTTCTTAGACAGTACTCATTCAGAAGAGAGCTTCTTACAGTTGGTTTTGAAATTTTCTTATATGGTCTAAGACTCTCACAGGGAACAGTATCAGTGTAAATGAAAAAATTTGAAATAGGTATATCTATATACTAACATGTATAGTCTATATATTTTAGGTAGATAATACTATAAGTTATGGCTTTTTCATGTATTTTTAAAAATATTTTAGCTTTCTCCTTCCTTCCAATGCATTTACAGTTACTTACTTCTTTTTATTCTCCCTTTTGAGAAAAACTGTATTCTATTTTTTGGAGGTTATTTGACATAAACATTTTTGAGCTTAAATGGGGGTATGCCAACAACCATTTTGCTACAATGTACATTTTACAGATATTTTTTCCAATTTAAGGTAAAATCAGATATAATATAGGGAAAGAGGAAAGCACAATAAAAAATGATCATTTTTAACTTTAATATTGCAAGTTATTAGAAAAATATTACTGATCACTATGCCCTTTTCTTTGCCATCAGATAAGGTGGCTTATGTAGTGAAAGTATAATTATTATGCAAAAGAAAACACAGGATAATATCATGTTATTGAACATCTTGTACTGCAGAAATTTGAATTGTGATAATAAAATCATGAATAAATCATTGCAGTTCTGACCTAAAACTGAAAGACTGAAGTAAAATAGAGAAATTATGCTTATAACCTAAAACTAAAATCATATTTCTCAGCAGTCAATTCAAGAAGCATATCTTTAATAGTTAATATGAGGTTTACATCACTTTGATCAAATTCTTTTCCTCTCAATCAGACACACACACACAAACACACACACACAGTAATATATTCCTTCATACATAACAGTATGTCGGAATAAAATCAGAAAATTGTGAGTAAGGCTTAGTTGAAAATGTATCTGCCACAAAGTTGTGAGATACCCTGATCCATTTCACACAATACACATTTTTTATTCCCCTGATGTTGTGTGACCCCACTACTGTAGGAGAAATACACAGACAATTCCTGGAGCATGCTATCTTTTTTCCCAGTCTTGAGATCTATTTTCAGTAAGAGTTTGTTACAAAAGCCAATGTTAAGTAAGACTAATATATAAATACCCCAAAACACTTTCATGCATATGCATGTACACACATAAAAACACTCACACCCCCTTTATAAAAGCATTAATGATAATGTGTAAAAAGTAAAACATGTTCCTAGAAATGATAGCGATGCCACACCCATGATATCACAACAATATAGCTGTCTAAACAACACCTGAGCAATGACAATACAAATACACATGCTAGTGTGGAAGGCAACAATCTTCTATAGATAGTTCTTTAGCCAAAGTTCTATAGGCCACCGCTGACCGCTGAAAGAGAATTAGCATTCCTCAAAGATGAGCCTTCTGATATCTAATAATAATTGGTAATTTCTGAAATCATATACAAACAATTAACTACAAGAAGACTTGGGTAATATCTCTATATTCATGCATTTGCCATATGTAAAAATAAGAACCAAAGAAAAGAAACCATGAGTTAAAAAGGTTTAAGAGTCAAGATAGAAGAGGCTGGAGAAAGGAAGTGGAAGAGGAGAGAATATATAACTTTTTTAAAACATCATAGAAAGAAAATTTAAGAAATCATTACTATGAAAATATAGCAAGATAAATGATGTATAAATAACTCAATACGAAATAATAAAAATCTATAACTCATGTGTTCATGATCAATTAACATTTAAGAAGAACTGATGCTATCCAAAGTGGAAGAGCTTTTAAAGATAATGTTGTGACACTGGGTAATCTATCTGTGCAGAAGTCACTCAGTCCCTACTCCAAATCTTACAAAAGAGAAGAAAAATAGCAAATTCTTCAAAATGAAAGTAAGGATTTTTACAGAGTTGTAATAAACTATTTGATAAATATTGTTCACTTTGAATTTATTAATTAATTCATAATCATACCTATATAAATGTAAGAAAAAGGAAAAGAGTTCATAAGAACAAAATGTTTTTCTGTAATAGACATATTATAAATATTATCAAATATCAATAAGGGATATATATTTAAATAAAAACAAATAAGAAGAAAAAATATGACATATTAAATTTTTGAAAATAATCTAAGTAGTCATTTACACAATAGATACAAATAATGAACAATGATTCATGAAGATAAATTAAGAAACAAAATTAAATAGATCAAAATTGCTGAAAGAAATATTTAACATGTCCAGTTTTTAAAGAAACAAACCTTCCAAATCTGGTTCCTTTCTGATTATAATTTAAATTAATATTAATTTTTCATTTCCTTGTTACAATATAAATATCAGAGGGGATAATTAAAGATACCACTAGTAAGAATTCTGTCTCTGTAGGTATATTAACAAGAAACCATTTATCAGTGGACTCTATAGACTGAGGTCAAAAGCACAGACAATTTTAGACACAATGAAATGAACAAAATTTTCACGTGGAGTTGGGAAGCAAGACTGAGACCTAATAGATCAAAAACAATCTTTTCTGATCTAATTATTTTATTTTGGTTCAATTCTCATTTACGTTACTGGAAAGCCATAAAGCTCAAGACATTTATCATTTCCCTATCTTATCTTCTTCTATGGGGAATATCAATTATTTTATTTGATCTAAAATGTGACAGATATACTTAGAATCAGTGAGTGATTATCACCTAAAGTGGAAAAGAGATAAGTTTCTCACAAAAGTATAATTTATCAATATTGGTCGGAAGCTGAGGCAGGGATTTAATCCTCCAGGCTTGGAAAATGGTATATATATTCAACAACTCTCATACTTTTAGAAAATATAAGAGAAAGTAAATTCTTAGAAATAAGAAGTGCAATCACAGAAAATGTCAAGCACCTTATTATCAAAGACAACAAATGATGCAAGAACGGAAAGATGTATTTCTTAGAAAAGTATTGACTCTCTGGCAAACTGCAATTTTTCAGGTTTTTTAAAATCAGGAATGAATAGAAATTGTATTACAAAATATGTTTCAGCTTCTCAGTGAATTAGAGAGTGAACCAATGCAGTAACAACTAGTAGGAACTGGAATAGTAAGCTATATGATAATTTCATAGTTTGGGTTTGTGACTAATGACTTTATTGACCCTATTGAACAGGAATTTGCAAACTTTCATTCTCTAGTATGGAAGAACTTAATAGGATACTATTATTAATGTACAAACCGGTGAAGCAGTGCATAACTGAGAGTGCAATCTTCTTTCTTTCACATCTCTGATGTTTTAGACAACAAAAACTTTGCTGGAGGCAAGAACTGAAACATAAGAAAACAGGCAGACACTGTCAAAATCATCAGCAATGGAACCAGGGTTTTTGAAGTGGGATAAAACACAGACAGCTTTAATGTGTGCAAAAACGTATCTGTGTATTCAGAAAGCTACTATCTAGAAAAATATGTACATGAGTTTTTGATTATAAATGTTTGCAGTTTATATATATATATATTATATATATATATCACATATATTGGCTGGAATATATTCTGACGTAGGCTGTCAATCAGTAAAGATGGATTTAATCTATTTATCTCACAAAATACCATTTATTTCAAAACCAGGGTACAAGATGAGTTATATTTCTTTTTAAAAAAGCCTAATCCAGAGTTTATGTTGTTATATATGAAATTACCCACTGTAGGAAATTGTTGAAGGAAATGAAAAGGTAGTATGGTTTCCCCAAGCTGGAGAAAAAAGACAAGCAGCTATTGTAATTCAGTTTGAGTTTGAAGGCTCAAAAACCACCTGCACAAATGTCACATTACAGAAAGGAGATATTAAAAGAATATTCATCTATTAAACACCATTTTATTTATATATGTCTCTGTAAGAATGCAAAAATCTCAACCTTATAGGTGAGAACAATTCTTCTTTACTTAACTTAATGTCAAAAAATCTGATGTCTTTCAAAAAACACTGTCATTTGGTATAGTCCCAAATAAAGTTATAACATCCATTTATTAACTCTTTTAAGATGAAACCAAAAATTCATCCTCTAGAAAGATTTTGATAAGGGAATAGGACCGAGAGTAGAAGAATCCTGGATCAATTAAATGTAAGAAAGACAATGGTGTTATAATTACTAATAGAGTATTGTTATTATAAACTCAACACTCAAGAGGGCATGTGAATAACAGTTTAATCCTCGCAACACTCACATAATAATTTGTTGAAATTCATTTAAAAACTGTGTGCTAATAATTATTCTAGGTATGTTTGAATATGGATAGTCTAGCTATTTTTCTATTGTTATGATGAAACATTATGAACAAGTAAAGAGAAAGGATAAAAACTTTATTTCATATAGTATGTCTCAGTCATTTTCATAATGGAAAGGCATCAGAAAGGGTATTCAAGCTGGAAATGAAGAAGAAATCACCACGTAGTGTTATTTATTTACTATTTTTCTATCTTGCTCAGCAACCATTCTTTAGAATTTTACCCCTAATTTTTTAATGATGTAATTTGATTATGTTCTTTCCTTTCCTTAGCTCCTCACTACACATCCAAATTAATATTTTTATCTACAATTTTAAAATAACTATTTTATGCAAGCCTGGCTCACCTGACAGGGATTGATGCTACCCATAATAAACTAGTATGAATTAGCTATCAACACAATGACCCACAAACATGTTTCTAGGCCCATCTGATATCCGCAATTCTTGCACAGACTTTCTCTCTTCATAAGAGATTATAGATTGTGTCTAGCTGTCAATAAATGACAAATAATGACTTCTTCAGGGTCATTGATACACTTAAGATCACACTGACACACATGGTAATAACATATAGATTATTCTGATCATAAATGCAATACTGAAGGGGTTACAAATAGTGTCCAAGTTCTAGTTGTAGTCCTTATTGAATTCATTAAAATTAGCAAATCTAAGGTTTGCAATATCTTTACTGGGTGTTGTGCAATTCTCAAACATGACCCTTTACATTCTCTGGTCTCCACTACCTAGTTTTATTCTTGATATAATACAATAACAAAAATATAACTCTTATGCCTGCATCTCAAACAACAAAAACAATACAGGATTCATTTTGATTCTCTTTAAGAACATTTCTCACAATGTTCGTGACTGCTACTGGGAAGATTTGATCACATAGTATGATCCCTTAGTAGAGGTTTCCAGAACATATAGCCTCCTCTCTCTGCCTGTGCATCTGATCAGGTTTTCATTAGTGAAGATATGGGTACATACATAAACATCTCATAAACTTTGAGGACCTTGTAGCATTAGAGATTGGTTATAAATCAGTTTAACCTTGGGTTAATAATAACATGTCAACAATGGTCCATTAATTGTGACAGATAGACCATACTAATGTAAAATGCTATTGTGTTCACTGTTTCACACATTTAGAGGCAGAATGTCAGGGATGTCACCTTGCTTCATCTAAGTGCACAAAGTAAAATTCATAAAGTAAGAAGAAAATCAGACAAGCTATCAATATTACAGTAAAAATACGACAGAGAAAGGAAATATGGCCTTGTATGTTTTATAGTGATCTAATTTTGCATTCTCAGTCAGTCTCATCACTCAAACGAAGATAGGGCTTCAGAGGGAAAAAATTAAACTTTCATGTGAATAGGAAATCACTGTTGAAGTCTTCAGAAATTTCAAAATAATTGCTTCAGAAATGTTAATTAGAAAAGGTCCCACTAATAATATTGCAGCCATTCCTGTAGCTTGTGATTAAGATCTTGTGAAAAAGACTCCATCAGCAATGGAAGAAACCTCAAGCAGAAAATATTTATAGGGAGACATCGTTATTGGCTGAGCTGAAACAATGATTGCTATCCATCTTTTATTTTACTGACTGATTTTGTTTTCAGTTGACAGATTGCACATCAAATGTATGAGTTGTAGTGTGCTAAACCATCCAGGCTAATGGGATTAGGTGCAGAAGCTGAGCTGGGTAAGTGGTGAGATGCAGGAGCACATGTCACTCACACATGTGAGAATAACTAAAACCCCTACTCCAATGTGAGTCGCAGAAGTTGCAGCATTGGTTTGCCCTGCACGTCTTGCAGTCAGGTATACCACTGAAGTCTTCCATCCATGAGAAATGCTTTACTATTTCTTTAATCTCAGTTTTGTGAAATTTTGAGACTCTACACAGGAAATGTCTCAATCAATAATAACAAAGCAATACAATAACTGACTACCCACATTCATTTGTTCCCAAACTGGCATTGGAATTTTAATAAAAAATTTAATATTTAACAACAGATATAGTTTATTATCAGCACAATGTTAAAAAGAATAATATGTGACCTTACCTGAGTTATCAAATCCAAATGATTAAATGCAGAATTATTTGGGTATCACTGCTCCAAAACTGAATATTATATAAAAATTTGTGAATATGAAAGGAATAAAATGGAAACAATTTCAATTTCCTTTGAATGATGAGTGGAGAATGAAAACATGGCATAGATACACAATACAGAATATCATTCATCTGTAAAGAAAAATGAAATGAGGAAACATGCAAGTAAATGGATGGAACTAGAGAATTCAGGCAGTACAGACCCCAAAACAAAACTGCTGCATGTAATGCTTTATTGTGATGTCTAGTGTCGTTTCTTATGATGGTAATATATAACCTCGTGCAACCACAGACCAGAAAATTAAAAAAGGGGCCATGGTTGGGAGAACAGTTCAGAAAGAAAGGAAAGAATGTAAGATAAACAGCAGTTAAGGAAGTTTGAAAAAGCAATAGGAGTCAAAATATTTCATATTTACATAAAATTATACAAAAGCTTATGAATAAACACACATATAGTTATATAGACTTAAAGTTGCATAGTTTAAATGACATACACCATTTTGAGTGATAATATAATGTTTCCCCCGAGTAACAGTGTATTGAAAATAAAAAACAAACAAAAAATAGATTAAAATAAAACCAGTACCAAGAACAATAAATCTTGTTTCATGTTATTTGTCAGGGGAGACTCAAAAAAAGCAAAAAACAAAAAAACTTCCAGATTAATGCAATTTATTGTTGCTCTGTATTGCCTCCTAAAGGGTGAAGACAAGTCCTTTCTCCTGACATCACATCTCACAAACATAATTGACGGTATGAACATAAAGATACCCATAAAGATTTAGTAGTGCTCCTTAATTCTTGGTGGTAGCCAACAGATGTCAATTTTAGTTAAGGCCCATTCAACTGGAAGGACATCATTTCTGTTACTGTAAGCAGAGTAAATTATCTGTGGCTGTCATGGATTGTAGGGGAGAAACATCTTCTGCTTCTTTATTAAACCCGTATAATTCCTCTCTTCTAAAAAATTATTCTTATAAACACAGAGAAGTATGGCTTTTATGTATCACAATTTTTAAATGAAAATATTTTCTATACAACATATTCTCATCATGTTTCCCTTTCCCCAAAGCTTCCCTAACCTGCCAAATTCAAGCAATTTTTTCAGATTACAAAACAAAGAAAAACAAAAATAAAAAATAAAACTATATATCATGCACAAGAACACAAAATTGACAAACAAAATAAGAAAGCAGATCACAAATGAGACAAACAATACTTCCCCACCAATATAATTTAGGACAAAATGTCTAAAAGAAATTTCATTTCTCTCGCATTGTGTTGAATAGTTTCTCTTGTGCATGGAGCCTCTCTTGAAGTATGGTTGATACACACAGTGAGACTTGTTTGGAGAAAACTATTTTATATTTGCAGGTGAGTACGAATTACAGACATTTTCTTTGTCAGGGGTTAGGTCCCATGTCCATTTCCCATTCTCAGTGCTTGGATCTAGTCTTGCTACTACAGTCAATGCTACTTCATAAGCACACCATACCTCTTGTATCTGGAAGTCAGTCTTGACATTGTACATCATTCTGGATCTTTCAATTTCTGTTTTGTCTTCTGTATAACTACCTTAGCCCTAAGAAGATGAGTTTAATGAAGACACTCCATTTAGGACTGAGTATGCAGAGTCCCTCTTTCTCTGTTCAGTTGTGGGTCTCCTTCAACGTGTCCTTTCCAATCTACTGCAATAAGAATCTAGCTTGATAATGGCAGAGAGAAGCAGAGATATAAATAAGTATAGTTCTTATCTATCATTAAAGAAGCTTTTTAAGGAAGCAGTTTTTACCATTAGAGAGAGCTAAACAAGATAAAAAGAATAAAGCAGCTGACGAGGGTTTACTAAAACCAAGGGACATATCTGCAGCTCCTACACTACACAAAAGGCTCAATGAACATCACAGAAGACTATATGAAATTATTGCAAAAGCCAGAGAACCAGGAAGTCTACTGTGAGATTGTATCATCTAGATATGACAGTAAAGACAGATCAATGGAATATTTACAATATATCAGGCCAAAAAAGACACAGACAATGAAAATACTAATCGGAATATAAGCATGAATATACAAAATATCATCAGACCCACCCAATTTTGAAGAGTTACAGGCAAATAATTGCTGCAAAAACCAAATTAGTCTTTTTTTTTCTGGGAATGAAGCTAGTGATGTGGGCACTATTCTCTCAATAATAAATAGTCTCAGTTGCATTCATATATTAGTTTTTGTGTGTGTGTATAAAAAATAAAAGAAAAAGAGGCTGCCAATTTGATATGGAGTCAAGAGGACATGTAAAAAAAGGAAATAAAGTGAGAAACAGATGATAGAATTCATTTTTTAGCTATAAATAAAATAAATTACATTCTAAAAGGTAGTCCAGTGAGACAGTACCAAAGCTGTCTTACCACTGTAACTCAGTATCCATAGTGCAACAAGAGTTGAACCTACTGTCACTCAGATGAACTTGAGCTGGGCTACACCAGACTTGCAATGATTAAGAGCATTTCTAAAACAAAGCACATCATGACCCATCAATTAATACTTTTTTTGCTTTCATGTGGTTATTTCTGTTTGTCTATCTGGGTGTATGAGAGAGTGAGAAAGAGAGAGACAGAGACAGAGACAGAGATCTCTGAACTTATTGGACTTTATTTCCCAAGGATCAGTGAATCGGTTGGACATTGGATTTTCAATGTGATGATATAGCATTAAAAGTAATTCCTTGCTGGAAGTCATTAGGAGACAGTTGATGCTTCCCCCAGGATGAAATGCTAGTATCCTGAATTGATTTCATGTGTTTAGGATTGTTATAGAAACACTGCTGAACCCTGAATCATAATATGACTTCCTTAGCCAGATGAGTTCTACTGCCATAAGCTTCACTGTGACACTTCCAAGAAGACCCACATTTAGACACTTAAAAAGTGCTGCATTTTCTTAAAACTCTACAAACTCTTTAATCATTGGTATTATGCTCCATGTTTTTCATTAAAATAATATCACTGAGTAGTAATAAATCTAAAGGATAAACTTCCATATTAATTGCATTAAATCTAATGAATTTATATGTATGAACATGTATGTCCTCAACCTCAGCAATTTTTAAGGAGATTCAAACCAAAACCACATGAATTACCTCCTACTTATTAGAATATCATCTATGAGCTAAACCAAACGTAGTTTCTAGCCAATGGCAAATGTTCATGATCTCACGAAGGAAAGGACTCACTCATTTCTATTCAAATGTAAAAGCCTGTTGATGCTATACAGAAGAGTAAGCTGCTTCTGAACATATGCAGTTGGATTTTCTTTGTGATGCCTATACCTAATGCCTAACTATTGGCTGTTCAATTCTTTCTTCAACCAGATATATATCTTCAAATAGTGTACAAATGTCACACAACATGATAAAATATGATTTATATGATCTGAGAATGTTCTATATATATTTAGAAAAAAATTACAAGTCACTCTGAAAGAGGCATCAATAATACTATATTTAATGTCGTTTTATTTATAATAGCTTAGAAAAGGACATAACATTAAGTCATTTAAAAGATAAATAAAGAGTTGTTCAATATATTCAGATATAGCCTTAATATTAATTTCCATAAAATAAAGAAATGTCATTTAAAAAGACAGCAAGGATAAACATGAAAGACATAAAACAAAGCAACATTATGGGAAGCAGCAAAGTCAATCAAAAATCAGAGAATAAAAGAGTGGATGCCAAGTTTTATGTGAGAAATGAAGAAATGGAATGCATTTTCACAGAACAGATTTTTGATTCTACAAAGTGAGTAATTTTGAGAAATTGTGGCATAATACAGTGCTACTGGTTACTATTATTGGAATATAAAAGCTGATCAGAAAGTATATTCTCACATTCATAATTATGGAAAGTAAATACAAACAACAATCTTTTAATATTCAAAATAGCATTTTGACTAAAATTATTGAGCTTCTTATAATAGCTGGGGTATTGATATCACATTTACCTACAGAAATAAGGGAGATAGAGAGATAGGAGAAACAAGAAGAATGGGTAAATAATTTTATTTAATGTGAATAAATTTTACATTTCATACTTTTTCATTCTTGAATACTAATTTACCTAAATATGTGAATATTAATTTACCTACACTTACCTCTTGAGAGACAAAAATGATTTACAAATTCATTTGTGGAAAAATTTGAATTTAAACAGCAGAAAATGTTAATACACAGTGTGTATTAAATATTTAGTCGAAGATGTTTGTCTTCATGAAAACATAAAACTTGGTAGAGATTTAATGGAAGGGATGAAAAGATCGATCATGTCTAGAAAGAGGCCATCAATGTGGTAGCTGCCTTGTCTATCCTTATGACATGTTTTATATATTATTTTCTTCTTTCTCATTGTACGTGTCACCATAAATCTACCTCTTGAAACATAATGATAAAACTATACTATGTGGTTCATGAATGAGTAACATTTTATTTTTTATAGATTAAATATAGAACTATTGTCTTAAAACAATGATTCTCAACCTGTGGGTCACTAACCATCGGGGGACAAATGACCCTTTCACAGTGGTCACCTAATACCATCAGAAATACAGATATTTACATTATGATTTGTAACACTAAAAAATATAGTTATGAAGTAACAAAATAATTTTATGATTGGGGTCACCACAAAATGAAGAACTGTATGAAAGGGTCGCAGCTTTAGGAAGGTTGGGAACCACTGCCTTAAAGCATATAAACTCACTTTTAAAAACACAGAGAAACCCTGTCTCGAAAAACAACAAAAAATACATTTCCAGTGAACGGGGGATATAGAATGCAAGTTTTAAATCCTGTCCTTCTACTGTCCTTCTAGAGACCACCCTCATACATACCTCAAGTATGTATCTCATGGATTTTATCTCTACACTGTTCTTCGTCATATTTATCCACCCTTCTATGTGAATCTTACTTGTATCAAACTAAGAACATCAATTTATTGCTAGAGCAATTTTTTAAGAGTTGAAATGACTAAAGTCAGATGTCTATCAAATTTCAAAGACTGAGACTTAAAGTTATATAAGGAAACTAAAAGTCATATCATACTCTAAACACATATTTTTCTTTTTAATTTAAAATGTATTTTCTATCAAGGATGGATTTGATTCTCCTTGTATTTGAAATTAATCCTCCAGACAATTTAAAATAAAATCATTTACATGGTATCAGTCTTTATTTCATGGGAAGCACAATTCTGTTACACAAAATTAATCTGTGTTCTCTTTAGATTACTTCACTAGCTGATAGAAGGCTCTGATTTTCAGGGGGATAATATTTTCCATATTAACTGATTATTTGCTTTTGAACAGCCTTTCATTTCCTGTTTGGTATTCAGTAAGCTTGTTTCTTTTCTCTCCAAACATACCAGTGAAAGGACAGCATGATAAAACAGAAAATGATTTATTACTGATTTTTTTCAGTGATAAAATATTTTTTACAAAATAGTAAGAGTTTTCTCAATATAAAAGCCAATAGACTGAAATAAAAGTAAATAGCATGTATGCCTAGCCAAAGAAACTGAGAGTACAAAACACACTGTGAGAAAATATGTTTAATATCTTGGTGGGAAACAGTAAGTGTCATGTTAATTAATGATAAACTCACTCCTTTTGTCCCTTTCACACATCTTGTTCCTAGAAAAATCCCGACAGCATACAGAGGAGTTAAGGTGGAGTGGAATACATCAAAGAACAGCAGACAATGCCTGTGAAAATATCTACCAGAAGAGTTCTGCTTTATATTCTGGCTAAGATCTAAGGATCCATAAAACCTGGGTAGCCATATGAATTAGAAGCAAAAGAATGATACATCCAGGTGTTTCAGAGAAGAAACGAGCTTGGCCCCAAGCTTGACAACCTAAGTTCAACCACTGAGATCCATATACTATAAGGAAGTCCTCTACTTTGACACACACAGAGATATACGCACACACACAATAAGATTTAATAAAAATTTCTTTTAGTGTTGTTTGGTCATCTGAGAGTCATCTGCTGAGAGTTCTCTGTTTAGATTTAGAGCCATTTTTAATTGGATTATTTGGTATGTTAGTTCCCAGTTTCTTGAGTTTTTTTTTATATATATTTATATATTTTGTAGATCAGTCCTCTCTCAGATGTGGAGTTAGGTAATATCTTTTTCCATTCTGTAGGCTACCATTTTGTCTTGTTTACCATATCCTTTACAGAACCTTCTCAGTTTTAGGAGGTCTTGTTTGTTAATTGTTACTCTCAGGGACTGTGTTTCTGAAGTTATAGTTAGGCAGTAGTCTCATGTGCCAATGCCTTCAAGGGTGCTTCCCACTTTTTCTTCTATGAGGTTCAGTGTGGTTGAATTTAGGTTGTGAATTTTTCCATTTGGACTTCAGTTTTGGGCATGCGATAGGTATGTATCTATTTTTATTATTCTACATGTCAACATCCAGTTCTGGAACACTATTTGTTGAAGAAAATACTTGAATCCACTTAGGAAAGAGAAAATATAAGATCTCTTTAGTAAATTTGTAATGTGGGGGTAGGGAGAAGGTAGAAGAGGAGAGGGGAGAAAGGAAGCAGAGTGGGAAAAATGTCTATCTCAATAAAAACAATGTAAAAATTTGTAATAACCCATAAATAAGAACTCCAAAATTGACAAATTAAAAAAAGATATATTAAATGTATGAATATAACTACATAGGATTGGATTGTAGAACCATCTGGCAAACTGTTAAAAAATTTAGTAAACATTAAAAGCACAACTAGAACCTACAACAGTTGAGATGTGAAATATTCCCCTGTGAGAGCATCTGTCTCCCATTTATCTCATGGAAAGAAGACCTTAACAGAGTTTCCATGAAAGGCCCTATGGTGAGAATTCTGTATTGAAACCAGTCTACAATAACAGCTTTTCATAAACCTCCTTAGATGACCAACAACAGCAAAGGTTTCTGTTTATTCTCAATCAGACAAATGTACATTTTTGTTTTGTTTTTATTTTTTAAAATATTCTATTCATTTTACATATGAACTACAGTTCTCCCTTCCTTTCCTGCTCCTGCTCCCACCACTCCTCTCCCTCTCGACTCCTCTACACTCTTCAGACTGGGTACAGTGTGGGCTCTGATATCCGCCAGCCTGGCGATGGCCATGACTTGAATACAGCTTGGTAGCTGGAAAGCTAGCAATTGAGAAAGACAAAAGGTGAAAGGCTTGGCTCCGGCCTTCATTGACTTGAAGATTGCCCAGAAAGAGGTTGCTGGCTCCAAAGCTGGTGAGGTATGAAGGTGTGTGGCTGAGAGGAGGTACCCCGGAAAAGGAATATGAATAGCAAATTACTCAAGAGTTGAGAGGGCATTCAGAGCTTGAGGGGAGAGAATAAACGCAGGTCATGCTGGAAGGACAAGAAGTCCTGAGCTGCCCTTGAACGATAAAGATGGTGTAAAGAGTCTGATTCCTCCATGTGCCTCTGAGAACACGCTTAGGGCAAAGCACCAGTTTCTATGTTGGGGCGATGGTCCCTGACAGTACAGACTCGCAAGTGGAGTCAAAAAGTCCTGGCCTATAAAGTGAAGAAGGACCAAGACCATCGTGTATCAAAGCTGAGCAAGGTCTTCCACTATAGCATATTCTTACTTATAAAATGTTGTAGGAGGGAGAGGGCCTCTTGTCCCTTCCGGCTGCCTGGCTAGCTTACACCCGAAGCAATCACACAGAAACTGTACTAATTAAATCACTGCTTGGCTCATTAGCTTTAACTTCTTATCGGCGATCTCTTACATCTTAATTTAACCCATTTCCATTAACCTATGTATCACCATGAGGTCGTGACCTACGAGCAAAGTTTCATCACATCTTCAGTGGTGGATCCATGATGTTTCTCTGACTCTGTCCTTTCTCCCAGCATTCAGTTTTATCTCCCTGCCTACCTAAGTTCTGCCCTATCAACAGGCAAAGCAGTCTCTTTATTTATTAACCAAGAAAAGTAACACAAGGACAGAAGGACCTCCCACACCAAAAGGTCACTTTAGATTCTCGAGTCTAGACATTTATAACTTACCAAGAGTGAGCATAATCAATTGCATCTAAACTTTGAAAGTACTGGGAGAGGTGATTCTACATTGTATTCATAATTGTTTGATTGACAGGTGTAGATGAAAGGTTCTTCTCCATCCTACAGTGTCACTGGACCAGTTCACTCTTCCCAAAAGGTCCTTGCAGCTGCTTATAAAATAATCACTCAGAGGCTAATATATTAAATATAATTGTTTGGGCAATGGTTTAGGCTTCTTATTGACTAGCCCTTGTTTATATAAATTAACAGATCTCTACTGTTCTGTGTATTGCCACATGGCTGTGGGTTTACCACTGTTGTGGTATATTTTTCCTTAATCTTTTGCTGGTATCTCTCTTCTTGAGGAGCTACATGATGTCTCCATGACTCTACCTTTTCTCTCTCTGTATCTTTGTTTGGACTCCCTGTCTAGCTATATTTTTCCTGTTCATTCGCTGAAACAGCCTTATTCATCAGCCAATAAAAGCAACACATATACAAAAGGACAATCCGCATCAGTAAGATAATGTCTTTTACATCCATATTTATAAAATATTGTAACTATTATAATTACTATTAGGAAAAATAGTATTTATGCAATTAAAGATAAATACTGTTCTACTTTGTTTTCTGTTGTGAAAATAAATTGACTCGAAGAGTCTTGGGAAGGAATAGATTTACATCATCTTACAATTTAAATTTTATCCTGAGAAATGTCAGGAAGAAACTCAAACTGGACAGGAGATGATAAAGAGCCCTAGAGGAATGCTGCTAACTGTTTTGTTCCTTGATTCTACTTTAAATTGAGTAGAAATTTCTAATGGAACCCATACTGTGGTGGCACTGCCATAATAGGCTACACCTTTCTCCTTTGATTAGCAATTGTAGTGATTTGTTAGAGATAGTCTCAAGTATTTAAATACTTAGTCTCGAATTGACTGCACTGTTTGGGAGAATTAGGAGGTATGGTCTTCTTGTTAGAAAAATTTATCACTAAGGGGGACTGTAAGACTTTAGAGATTTGAACCAATATTAACTGTTTCCAGTATTGCCTGGAGATATGAGCCTTTAGCTTCCTGATCCACTGTTAATGCCTTCCAACTTGTGTAATAAACTTTAGCATTTTCTGCTTCTAGAAAGCAACTTAGTAAAGTAGCTATTGCTAATAATTTTCCAAGTGGGCGGAATCCTTACATCTCTATCAGTAAAACTTGGCAGTGTCATATGTGATGCTGGATATGGAGTCAAAAAAGATGCAAGAATGAAGTGGTGAAATTTTTTTTCTGTTTCAGAGGACAGTAGAATCCACGGATGGGTACTGTGGTACACGGAAGAAAGTGCCCTCCAACGAGAGTAGCACTATTAGGAGGTCTTAATGGTGGAGAAAGGAAGTGTGCCATTGTGGGAAAGGGCTTTGAAATCTCTTTTGCTCAATTTTTCCTCAACAGAACTGTCAGCTGACTTCCTGTTGCCTGCAAGATGTAGCACTCTCCTCATCCATGCTCCTGCCAAGATGATAAAGGACTGAACTTCTGAAATTCTAAGTGAGACACTTTAATTAAATGCTCCCTTTAAATAATTTCATGGCCATGGTTTCTCTTGACAGGAATACAATCCATAATTAAGGCACCCATGTGTTAAGGCCTTGAGATAGGAAGAGGCTGGGAGATATCACTGGGTGAAGATTTTAAACGAGAGCTAGGATCGTAGCAGAAACCCTAAGATGATGGAGATATGAGAGTCATGAGACATTTGCCAAGAGTAGGTATATATGGGAAAACAAACCAACCCAAGAATGAAATATATGTTGCAGGAAGTAAAGCAGGACAGATGTACTCGCGTTACCACTATGAAATTGAAGGCCCAAATCATGGACATGGAGCCCCAGGATTCCATGTTTGCCTTGCTGAGTCTGGTTTTGTTTTGATCCAACATTTTCCCTGTATCGCAATGTTCCTTCTATTTAGAATAGCAATGTGTATTCTGGGCCATTATATGTTGGAAGTGTATAATCACCTTTTCATTTTACAGTATTTTATATATAAAACATTATTCCTTGCCACAAGAAAGGTTTTGAGAATGTGAAAGATATAGAAATTTTTGATGTTGGACTAACTGCATTTTGCTTTATGATATGCCTTAGAGCCTTTGGGAGCTGTGGAAGGAAGTGGTGTGGATGAGATTGGTCTATGTAGACTGATAGACTTGAACACTTGATCCCTAGTTAGTGATGTTCTCTGGGAAGGTTTATCATAGAAGGTCTTGCTAAAGGGAGTTGTCAGTGGAGGTATGTTTGATAGTTAAAATCCTTATGTCGCATGAAGTTAACTCTTTATAGTTCCTGCTGGTGATTGATGATGTGAACTCTCAGCTTCTTTCTCCATTTAGTACTTCCGCCTCATTCCATGCCACCTCAACATGATGGATTCTTATCCCGCCAGTCGTGGGAGACCAAATAAACTCTTTTTTCCATAAATTGCCTTTCTAATGGTGTTTTATTTTAGAATAAGAAACGTACCTAATTCTAAGTAATAATTCAGATGTGTTTTATATGTCTTATATGTCTATCCATGAAATGAAAGTTCAATATTTCTAATGTGCTATACCACTATTTAGAGACTGAGTTTAACTATGTGTTTATAAGAAAGAAAATAGAATAATAAAAGATTATAGCTGGTGTTATTCCTTATATTCATTCTAATGCAAATGTTCAATTTTACCACTGATCCAATGTAGCTATTGTCATTGTTGTACTGATTTGGAAGGTAAAAGATATTTGTTGTAGGGCACAACACTTATTCCTCATTAAAATACTTGTTGGATAAAGTAAAGATGTAATGTAACATGTCTCTGGGAGCTAAATCAATTTTAATGAGGCCTACAGCGATACCAGTTCCTTTAGTGTGTGTGTGTGTGTGTGTGTGTGTGTGTGTGTGTGTATCCCCATTAATATAGAGATATGTGTCAGGGTTCACATCTCATTAAGTGTGACAGGAAGTTTTCTCCTTCCCAGGTTGGTCCAATATAATTTGTTGTAGTATGTCAGTGCACTTTTAATCTTACCGGAGTCAACATTTTATCATGTGATATTGAGACTATAATAATTTGATCATTTATGGTGATATTTCATTCGTATTTTAATAAATGTAGTATGCCTGAAGACTAAAATGTAAAACAGCCACACTTGTCAGCCATGCAGGCCCAGCAGTGGTGTCTTGATTACTTCGCTTCTCTGTTCTTCAAGTTGAACCTTATGGTCTGTCTGGGATTTTATTAATCATGTTACAATTATCTAATTTACTTTGGCTTAAGAATGTTCCTCATTATTTCAAATATCATTTTTATTTTTATGATGTTGTTTCATCCTTTCACCTTATAGATAATTCATAAGTACACTAATGTACATGTGTATACAAATATGCATGAACATATGTGCACATACTTTCTAAAATGTTATTTTTTCATTCTTATGTGTGTATGTGACTGTACATGTGAATATATTCTACATGTGTGAAGAAGTCTGTAGTGAGCAGAAGAGGGCATCATGCTATGAATACCCTGAGAGACAGCATTCTGAGAAAGAAACTCAAGCCCTCTGCAAGAGCAGAAAACCATTTCAGAGACAACTCTCCAGTCTCTGTTTTGTCAACGTTTTACCATATTAATTATGACACATAGCATCATTTTTATTGATAATCTTTATAGGTGTGAAACTCTTCAAAAGGGAGTTGTGAAACACAAAATGTGTACATAGAACACAATCTCAAAACTGTAAATGTTTTATTAATAGTTGTATGTATAAACACTTATATAAAAATTTTAAAATAATGTCTCCTGCTGAATTATTACTTCCATTTCAGAATTGAAAATTGCAGTTAACATATGATTATTAATTATGTTATCCACTAATAATATAAAATGCTTTACAAAAATTAATAAACTATGATTGTGTTCTATATATACTATGATAGCATGCCATACTTAGCTGATTATATTGTTTTACTCAAAATATATTATTAGATTTTATATGCAATGAAATTGAAGAATAAAAAGCAAAAATGTATCCAAATATAATCTTATTAACATTATCTTATGTTAAATGTTTAACATATTATTACTCAGTGACATGGACAAGATTTAATATTATAAAATCTCAACATTATTTATATGTATTCAGTGAAGATATGTAATTGGCATTTCAGTGTGCAGTGCTATGTAACTATGTCTTTTCAATTTGAATATCAAAAAATAAAGAACCTGGGATTTGAACATATTAAAATCATTGAGTTAATTGTTTGCAATTAGACAAATTGGTGTATTCTGTTAAACTTTATAATAAATTGAAAATTAAATGAATATATTATAAAGGAAGAAAATTTATGAAAAATATAAAGCACCTTAATGTTTTTTATTATTAATGTAAACATTGTGTACATTAATGGCATGTTTACAATTTTATAATAAATGTATCAAGAGCTAGAGGACTGGTTAAGATATAAGTGATACAGTATTAAATATGTTTAAGGGTTTTGAGATCATTTAATCCTGAGTTCATTATATTTTTCTGACAATAGTTATGGCTGTATGAGAGATTTCAAGATAAAATGAATTAGAAAGGAACAACATTTATCTAGTCATATTAGTACATTAATGATTTACCATAGTAGGGCATTGTTTCTCAGATCAAAGCCCTTTGAAGCATATTCTATCGGAAATAGTTGACACTCTTATGCTGACATTTTCATGTTAGGGGCTTGTGCATTGATCTTCCATTAAAGCTGTTGTTAATCTGTTGTGATGCAACTGGCCCACACATCTTGGCTAACTCACAAAGATAGAAAAAAAAACATAAAAATAGGTTTAATTAAGGGGTTGTTGGAGTTAAGAATAAAAACTTGCACCCAATAAAACATGTCCAGACACGAGTGAGAGAATGCATGTTCATATTACATGAGCATTGCTTTTTAAAATTCTGATTTAGTACAAATTTTAACTTTTAAAAGAAGAAAGACTTAAAAACAACATGTACAAAAATTTTATGTTCAGGTTCAATTTCTTGAATTATATCACAGTCAAAATTTGATTTAAGTACTTTGTTTAAACTGCTGTCCATGAAACAGAAGAAAATGAATTTGTTTGTTGTCAAAAGGAATATATAGCATGAATGTTAACTCCACTCCTGCCACATACTGTAAAATATCAAAGAGCTGAACCCAACTTTGCCAACAAGATAAATAGTCTATAATTTGCAAACAAAAAAGATGAACCTCTCTATCAAAAAATCCAATATGAACACAAAGAAAAAACTAAATCCATGCCGTGAAATGAATAGAAAGAAGAGAGAAAGAGTAAGATCATGATTGAATGGATGCCAAGTCCCCTCAAATGAAACAGTATTTTGGGAAAAGCAACCCTTCTGAATTACAAAGATGT
>JAQHUG010000028.1:2626275-2643693 GCA_028555095.1 Dicrostonyx torquatus | reverse complement strand
CATCTAGGTTGTTTCCAGGTTCTGGCTATTACAAATAATGCTGCTATGAACACAGTAGCACAAATGCTTTTGTAGTACAGTTGGGCATCTCTTGGGTATATTCCCAAGAGTGGTATTGCTGGATCTTGAGGTAGGTTGATTCCCAGTTTTCTGAGAAACCGCCACACTGATTTCTAAAGTTGTTGCACAACTTTGCATTCCCACCAGCAATGGAGGAATGTTCCCCTTACTCCACATCCTCTCCAGCATAGGTTATCATTGGTGTTTTTGATTTTAGCCACTCTGACAGGTGTGCAGAATGTAATGATAACTGGATTAGCTTTGGAGACTTCAGTTACACTAAAAAAAAAATAAGTACTATGCTGAAATAATCAAATAAAAATATATTCTTAAGGAAAATACTAGTTAACAGTGAGCAAGGAAAACATAGAAACAAAAATAATTATTTTGCATTTTGAATGCTGTCCCTGCTATTGCAAATTTCCATTGAATATGTTTTATAAGTAGTAATATGATATCAAGACATTATGTATATTTTTCAATTTCCACTGCAACTTCTCTCCAGATATTATGGAACACTGTAGGAGCAGAGTGATGCCGTTTCCTGCTGAGTTTATGGTTGTATCATCTGGAACCAAGCACATCAGTTCTTACTTCCAGTAGATTCTCAGGGTTGAAGAAATGGCTCTGGCTCTGTGGCCAAGAGTGCTTACTACTCTTGCAGAGCAACAGGGTTAAGTTCCCACACCAACAGCACTCTTCTACAAAGGACTGTAATTCTAGTTCCAGGAAACTCAGCACCTTCCTCTTGACTTCGTGGATTACCAGGCAGAAGAACTTAACAGGGCTAGAATGTGGGGATGATAAAGCTGATGATTTAAATTTTACAGTGACATGTAGTCACATAAAAGGAGGTAAGCAAAAGACCTTGATTTCCTCAAACATGCATGTTTTATGTCGTACTTCCATACTAGTGATGTCCTGTGGTGTTCTGTTAAATATCCCTTTTTATTAGAATTTATGGCTATACACAAATTTTTGCTTCTTTCTCTCTTTGTTTTCTAAAGCCTTCATATTTTTTGCCTTTTTTTCCATGCCCTGGTGTTTCTAACTTTCTCCTAATCGTCTAAGTATCATAGCATCCTGGTGGCTTTGTATTAAGGTCATTGGATCTTAGGATGTTCTTATCAGTGACCCCCTTATGATGCTTTCATAAATGACCACCAATAACAAGATTTTGCATTTCTACTTTCCTAATAAGAAGTCACTAGTTGTACATTTAGTGATTATTTAAGGTGAGTGGCAATTTCTGATATGATTGTATTATGTTTACAGTGTGACTTTCAGTCACATGTGAGAATAAAGTCAGAATCTCCTTACACTTTGATGAATATTGAAGCAATAAAATATACAATAAAAATTATCCTGGGATGGTTTTTGACAGAATTAGATATCATGTAAACCACAGCAAAAAGAATAATGTGCATGAGAAGTTGTCTCCTAAAACTATGCAAAACACTAAAGATCATTCAATAGCTTTTTTTGTTTGTTTGTTTGTTTTAAGACAGGGTTTCTCTGTGGCTTTGGAGCCTTTCCTGGAACTAGCTCTTGTAGACCAGGTTGGTCTCGAACTCACAGAGATCCGCCTGCCTCTGCCTCCCAAGTGCTGGGATTAAAGGCATGCGCCACCACCGCCCGGCTCAATAGCTTTTTTATTAATTTTCTACAAATAATTATTTTATTTTTCAGCTATTTGTTTTTGTTTATGCGTATGAGGTTGTGTCTTCCCTGAAGCTGGAGTTTCAGGTGATAGTGAGCCATCAAATGTAGATGGTAGGCCACTAAATCTGATATTTTGGATGAGCAACAGGCACCATTAACTGCTGAGCAATCTCTTCATTCCTGACAAAATTTTTTGCTTAATTATTAAGTGCAAAACAATCTTTCAAAAGATATTTATTAATTTTGCTAATGAGTAAAAATTTAAAAAATCACATACTTATTCTTTTTTATGGAACATTGAAAATCCATAAATTCATACTTTTTAAATGTTGCAGTTGTAAGAGTGTGAAAATTTATAATTAGAACTAGGATATGACTCTAAATTAAAAACTACAGTGGAAAGAAAATTTACAGTCATGACTAATATTGAGACTTGCAAAGAAGACACACAAGTTTCAGAATGAAAAGGAAACTTTTAGGTAAGTTGAATTGAGAGTGCTGTCCGGTCAGTCTTTGTCTGCATCCTTTGTTTAGCAGATGCAGCTGTACTCATTTGCTAAGAATAACTACAAATAATGACTAGGTGGGGAGCATGTGTTTTAGAGTGTGATATTGCTACATTTGATGTCCTTTTATGGTAAGTGACAGTCCCCATATTTGAAAGAGCCAAATCAGAGCACAGATAATTGGACAGGTGAAAGATCTGGTCATACAAAACCTGAAACATGAAGAAAATATACAGATCAAGCATACTTATAAAACTGTCCTGGGTTTCTAATAATTTATTCAATATTAACACTTAAAATGAATGTTTGAAAATAGAACTAATCACATTCTAGTGGAGATAATGACACCAAGTGTGTCTGAACCAAGTAAATGACTTGAACCTTCTGAGAGTCTATTAACTAAATGAATATTTGGTTAAATCTGAAATTTTTCATTCCAATTTATACAATTGAAGAATACAATATTTCTATAGTGATGATTGTATCAAAATAATCAGACTTTGTCTCTTTAGATATTCTTTAATTCATTCCTTCTCAGAAATATTATCTGACCATTTACACAAACACAGTTCAAGACTTTAAGATCAGGTCATACTAAATGAAAATACAATGAGTCTCAGTAGGGAATAAATCCACATTACATATCATGATGGCACTCAATGCACAGATAAATTATGTGGAAATATTTCATCCTAAAATTACACAATAATATTTGTATGTTTAGTATGGGATTTTGTTTACTGTCAAACATATATTAAGTAAATTTAATGATTCATAAAATAAGAATTGGTATAATTTTTTTCCTTATTAGTTATGAAAGTTTGCCCTTGACTTAGGCTTTTCTCCAACTAGTCATTATAACTTAACCCATTTCTATGAATCTACATTCTGCCATGTGGATCTGTAACCTTTTCTCTGTACCAGATGGCCAACTTCTTCAGCATCTCACTGATGTTTCTCACATATCTAGATTCCTCCTGCATTCCTCTCTCTGTTTGGAAGTCCTGCCTATGTTCTGATGCCTAAATATTGGCCATTCAGGTCTTTATTAAATTAATCACTTTGAAATATCCTCACAGAGTCAAACAAACTTATTTTAACATTTTCCCTTTTGTATAAATAGAAAGAAAGTGGTTTAAATTTAATATAGTAAGACAATATATAATAAGAATTATTGTCTGGTATGAATGGCATTCACAAGGTCCAGTGCATTAGTAGTTGGCAAATTGATACAAAATGCTCTATTATCAATTCTATCTTGATAAATCCAACATTTTATTCTTAACTACTTTTTATTGTAACGTTTATTATACATTTATACATTAGAGCATTTTCTTACATAAATATTGTTTTTCTGTCTCTCTGTTTTATAAAGTACATTTCCTTTGTAAGTTTCTTCTCTGAATTTCATAAAAAAGAAACATCCTAACATTCAGTATTCAACCCACAACAGAGACCTGAGGAGGATAAAATTTTATCAGAGTACATAAAAAATGCAAAAAATCTCTAAATCTATACAAACAGCAATGGTATATGACTTTTGGAAGAGTCACCCAAGATTTCTCTGCAATATTGATGTATTTATCTTCAGCCTACAGGCCTAGAATATATGGCAGACTTTTCTCTGAAGCAGGGATATAAAAGGACTGTCCTACCTTGTCTGAGTAGAAATCAACACTCACTTTATTTTGTGTCCTACTTATCCAATTTGAACAGCATACTATTATCAGTTAAGGCAAAGGAAGTTTCTTGTCTACTGGCGAACTTTGCAACAGTGAAACAAACTCCGTATGGAGATTCTTAAATTCATATCATCCTTTTGTGAAGTAAATTGGTGCCTCAAGGAGCAGATATATCTCCCTGTATTTAAAAACCTTATGTTATTAAAATATTTCAAATGACATTTTCTTTAGGTCTCTGATATACTTGAAGACCCTCTGTCTATCTTAAATATATCTCTTTTTGACCTTGAAAACAGTTAATATAATTAAATGTCCATAGTGTTACTGTATATGGGTAAACTGATTTTGGAATATAACTTAAAATGTAAATTAAAAGAAGGAGAGGTAATTTAAGAATATAAAACACCTTTAAAAATTAGCACAAATTAAAAAATTTTATCTAAGATATTAGCACAAAGATAAAGACAACAAATAAATTATTGGAAGTCAGGCACACCAAAGCAGCTCAATTTTAAATGCTTATCTTCAGCTCAGATTTTCTTCTTTGTTCAATATATGTATCTATGCCTATGCCAATTTTTATACCTATGTCTATTTACACATTCATGACTAATGTAAATGTATGTATACATTATATACATATGTATGTATTTTATCTAAATATTTATTATTCATTCCTGCTTGATCCCACAAACACTCTTAATACTTGTCTACATTGCTTCTGCATCTGATGTCTTGAAGATTGATTAGAGAAAGATTTACTTTTTAAATAAAGAATGAATTTTACAGTAATGCCATTGTTGATTATGTTCATAGGGTAATCATATATTTGTTATATGTGTCTTCCAGACACATTTCTTTCTGTGTGTGTTCTGAAATAGAGGCTAGTTCAACACTCTCACTTTCTTATTTTAAATGGAGAAAAACATAGGAGGTTAAGCTCATTTTATTTTCTGTAAGACACACACTTGTATGAAAAATGCCAACAAAGGTTATATTCCATGTAGGCTGCCAGGTCTTTGTACTGACCCTACCTTTCACTTTTAAATGACTGAAAGCTCTTTAGAAGACACTGTTACTGGCAGCTCACTGGTATAATGTACGTGGTATTAGATTCAATTAAGAGGACAATTAATCTTGTTCCATGATATAAAGACAAAGTGTTCTAGAAATAGAAACAATGTGGGAAATGGAAACCTACAAGTTTAAAAGCACAGTGGCCATCATGACCCACACGCCAGGCAAACATGGTGAAAAACAAATATTACTGATCAAATAAATGAAATTTGAACTACTTCATCCTTTCATTTTATAACTTTTTTCCTCTCATGATATTTTTTTTTGTTTGTGAGCAATGCACATATCACCCAAATTTAACATGTGGTAACCTGGATAATAGAAGAACAAGAATGTGTAATGTTTAGCAAACATCAACTATATTTCAAGCTCTTTGCAACATGACTTACAGGTATTATTTTGTTTAATTTCTGAAAAGTAAGTCAAACAGAGACTTTCTCTTCTCATTTCAGAGGCGAAAGGAAGTAATAGAAATTACATGTATATGCATATTAAAATATAAAGATTTATGTAACCTATATATACACTTAATACGTTGTATTTTCAAAATATAACAGATTCATTAAAAACAGAACTGAGAACTGCTCTCTATTTTGTCAATTAACTACTCCAGAAGATATACAGTGTTTTAGTCTTTTTTTACTTTTACAGTTTCTTAAGGCACTTGTGTGCTTTCCCTAGAAACCTTAGAAAACACAACAGTCAATACTTTCTCCCCAAAATGTTATTGAATAATATAAATAAAGTCTAAAAAGAGGAAAAAAAGCAGTGAATGAAGAAGTATAGGTATAACTGTATGTATCTGTGTATATGTGTTTGTGTGTGCTTGGGTGTACATATGTGTATGGGAGGACATACATGCATTTCTAAATGCGTTTCTGTATGATACATGCGGATATATCTCTGTGTACATGTGTGTGTGTGTATCTCTGTGCATGTGTATATGTGTGCTAAAGTGAGCTTCTGAATGCATACAGTGTATGTGTGTATGTGATGATCTGTGTGTGGTACATGTGTGCATCTGTATGTGTGCATAATTCATTTGTGTATCTGTGTGTGTTTGCATGTTTGTAAATGAGAAAATATATATATTTAAAGTGAAAATATCGAACTAGAAACAGAAATTTAAAAATAATAAACTATTACTTTTATATATTTTATTTCTTTTCTAATTTTTCTCTTGAATTAAAAAATGATTACACATATTTGCCCCTTCACCTTCTTCTCTCCACCAGCTTCTGTGTTATCCCTTTTCAAAATGCCTCAAATCGTCTCTTGTGATGATCTCATTTTCTTTCACTATTATTATTCCTGGCATGCATAAAACAGAAAATAAAATATTATTCAAATTAAATTGCTATTTCTTTTGTAATAAGACAGGAATTATTATCTAGAAGTCCTGCTTTTCCTGGAGCAAAGTAATCTAACATTTACATCAAGATTAATCCAAGTCAGAAGAATGCAGACTGATGTAAATTAACAATATTCATACTAACTGCTCACTAGCTCCCCAGCGATATTACATAATTTTTCATCAGTGACTAGTATATTTTTTCTTTATGGTAGGCAAACTCTCTTACCCTGTAATTCCTAAATAAAGACATGGTGGGAAGTGTGAATGCATAATATGCTCTTATGTAAATGACATTCAAGTTTCCAGTTAGTACTTCTGATTTCTGTCTCTCCCCATCACTCCCGTCCTCTGATAAACTTGCTGTCTCAAAGTCCAGCAGCATTCTTCCAAAAAATTTAGGTTATTACATTCTTTGATTTGATTCATCAATAAATACTCTGATCCATTTTGTTAATTCTAAGAATTATTGAAAATTGTCATCTCCTCAGATGTACTTTTGCCTGTTATGAAATAATACTGGTTAACTGCTGTTCTATTGATTCCATCTGACTGGCAAATGGGCATGTTATAACAAACATCGACTTAGAATTTCATTTTGCTCAGGAAATCATGTTAATGATGTTTATGTGTTCGAGTTTAAAACAGCAATTTTCTCGTTGCAATTTTAGAGAGCTAGAGAGAAGTTTGATCTCCATACGCCAGACATTCAGTTTAGCTACAGTGGTGTACACATAGCCTTTTTAATCCTTTCCATGGAAGAGATTACAGAGCAACGAAGTACAACAAAAGGATTCAATTGTACTTTTAAATTAAAAAGATAACAGTCTGAATTGTGTTCCTCCAAAATAATCAAAGTCAAAAGCCATTAAAAGTATTATGGAGCTTAGGAGTTAGTTTATCAGTTAAAGCTACTTCCCACCAAGCTGAGCAACCCGAGTTCTATGCCGAGAGTCTGCATGGTAAAGGAAAAGAAGGAAAATGCTAAATTGTACTCTGTCCTCTACATAGGCATCATGTCATACATGCTTAAAAGGCACACGTGCATTAAATATGTGCAAAAGTGTTGGCAATGTTGAAATGAGGGCTACTAATATTCTGCTTTAGAAAATTGAGCCAGATATGAAAAAAACATATTTTGAGGTTAGGATAACTCTCACTGCATGAGATGGATAGTGGGATTACTCAGTTCATAAACCATAATTTAAATGGATAGCAAAGATAAATGAGATAGTTTATTCAAACTAATACATTAACTGGGTACACAGAGAAGTCTTACAGGGTAAAAGTTTTTGCCATGTAATACTGAACACATGTTCTTATATCTCTACAAGTCAGATAAAGAAATTCAAACCAGAATGTGACAAAGCAAAAGACACAAAAAACATCCTGGCCCAAATGAAGTGGAAGGTCAGTCTACTGACTCATGATAGTTGTCTTATGACCTCCTCATGTGTACAGGGGAAACTACACACCAGATGCAAACACACACAGAGACAAGAATGTCTGAGGAGCATGCTACACATGACCTCACAGTAGTATAAATTCAAAAAAATGATTCTAACTCTTCCCATAACAATAAATTACCAGAATTATAGATTAAAAGGAAAGGAAAACTCTTAATATAATAAAAGATGCAAACTAGACTAGACATTTTAACATTCAGGTGAATGAAGTTTATAACAAGTATGATTACGAATATAATAAGACATTGAAATGTTATGTTTTATACAGCCAAAAGCAGATAGTGCTTCAAACAAAAACCTACCAGAATTGAATGGAGCAGTAGAAAAACCACAATTGGATAATTCATAGCTTCATATGAGTTTCTTCGCCTGGTTTTTAAAGATGTAAGGTCATGTGTTCAGCTGGAAGAGAAGACCGGTAATGTATGGCAATGAGAATTAGTAGAGATTTTAGAAAATGTAGAACAGTCTAAAATGCTAGGGATTAGGTTTAATTTTTTAAAATAATGTTGTTGATTTATTATAATTCATTTCACTTAAATATGTTTCCACTTAACTTTGTTATGGGTGTTTATCCTTTATATATGCCTTACTACTCATGGCTGTCTACAAAGCCTAGAGGACAATACTCAATCCTCTAGAACTGGAGACATGAACAATAATGAGTTATCATGTGTGTGCTGGGAATTGAATTCAATTCTTTTAAAACTGTAGCTAATGCTTTTACCAATGGAACATTTCTTCAGAACCTATGATCTATTTCATCATTGCTCATGGTTTCACATTACATAAACATATTTTCAGACAAGTTTTCATTGTTCATTGTTTATTCTTGCCATATAAATAGCATTGTTCATGTCATATATGACATGATTTTTCCAAAGGTTTAATAATTATATGTTAAGGTTCATTAGCAATATATTATGGAAAAATATATTTTGTGTAAGTATGGAAAAACTACTATCCCAGTGACTACTGTTTGGAAAAGTAGTCATGTAGAAATGAAGAGTGGGAAGATTGCCTTTCTATCATGAAACTAGATTGCTTCTTTTAAATCCCAAGTAATAGTTTTTCCTTGCTTTAAACATTTTCAGAACTACCAATTTTACTGAAAATAAAGTATCCATAATATGATGTGATAGAGGTAATAACCTATGTATCTTTCCTGTCTCATTTTCTTGTATCTCTAGCTTTTATCTCCTTTCTCATTTAAGCTTGCTTATATTTTAAACCCCTCTATTGCAAGGATAAAATGACTTCTCCAGCTATGGTTCTCAAAGAGATATTTCTCATCTGCTTTAAACCCTTTTTGACTTATATATCAGTTATAAGATAAAAGATCATCTCTCTCAATATCCCTATAGTGCTGTGATCAGATAATATTTTAGATTCAATTTTCAATGTTTTTTTCTTCCTGCCTTATCACTTTTTCTTGCTCTTTCACATGATTCTTGACATCGCAGGTCTCATGGCTCACTGCAACAGAGGGGTTGTCTTCTAGGGGGAAAATATATGTAACTTATAAGTAGGACTTCTGAGATTTTGTTTTTAAAAATTATTGAGGAAAAGTGTAGTTTTTAGTATAAGGTATGATATTATCAGAAGACAATAGATCCATCCCATAATCATCTGAACATTTTATATCAGTAAGGAAAAACAGAAGGGGCATAAATGGATGCATGCCCCTAACCTCCACATTGTAGGTCTCTTGCTATGTTGAAACAAGACCTAAAGTATATGTTGGTGGATGGAATGAAAAAGAAGCCATAGACTGTGACAGCTGAATGCTCAGTCCTCAGTTGGTGGCTATGTCTGACTGCTCATGGAAGTGCAGTTATGTTGAGGTAAATACATCACTGAGGCTAAGCTTTGCAATTGAATATCCTGTCTGCTTTTCTTTAACTTTCTTTCTGCTTCTTGCTTTCATTGGAAGATGTGAGCTCTGAACTTCCTGGGCCTGCAGATGTTTGTGCCACTTGCAGTTATGCCCCTGACAAATATAGTTTCTAATACTATAGAATTGTAAGTAAAAATAAACTGTTTCTCTAAGTTGCTTTTGGTAAAGGGATTTTTTCGCAGCAGCCCAAAATAAATTATACACCTATATTCATCAGTACCCTTATAGTTATATTTTATTTAGGTTTTAAGAAATAAAATTTTCCTGCATATCAGAAAGTAAAACTAAGTCACTAGAGGCCAGGCAGCGGTGGCACACACCTTTTATCCCAGGATTTGGGAGAAAGAAGCAGATGGAACTCTGAGTTAGATGCCAAACGGGGCTACACAACATCAATGCAGAAACAGATCCACACCTGTAATTTAATTACTCAGTAATCACATGCCTTTACTAGCAGCACTAAAGGGAAATATAAGACTAGAGGACACAGAGGTTTGGGGATCATTCTGTAGTTACGCAACTTTGGTAGAGGTAAGACTTCTCTTGTGGCTGCTGTTTTTGCTTTTCTGATTTTAGCTTAAACCCCAATATCTGTCTCTGAATTTTTATTATTCATGCTAAATACCCTTAGGGTAAATAAAAGGCAATGCTTTTAATAGCATTCATCATTGATACTTAGCACTTCCTGCCTAAATATTTACAACAGAAGACAAACTACACAAAAACCAAACAGGAGCATTATTAACTATAGAAAAATAAATTAATATATTGGGAATATGGTGTTACATATGTGTGTTCTGGGTCAGTGATATTGCTAACCATGTGTGGTCACAGCATGCTCTCTTACTGCTATAACTGAACGTACATTTGTCTATGGTAAAATATGGAATGTTTTCTACTAAGAAAGATACTGGGAGGTTTATCCTTCCTTCTGTTCTGCTTAAGTTTCACAGAAAGAGGTCTATCAAGAAACAGAAGATGTACTTGGCTATGTGATGTATTAGCAGCAGCTGAGCTTGAGTAGTTCATAAAGAAGGGATGTTGGTTTAGCTCAGAGTCACAGAGGCTGAGAAACCAGTCTCGTGTCTTTACCTTATGATAGTCTTTCAGGAATGATAGAAAGAAAATTAAAGGTGTGCTTGTAGAGAGCAATTGGATCAAAAGTGATAGGGTATCTAAGGATAATTATCTCTCAAGAGAAGTAATCTCTTATTCTAGAATTATGTGAGTATGAATTGCTTAGAATCATGCTTTTTTTAAAGGGTATAACTGTATGTGTCTTAGTACTTAGGCAATTAAATTTTACAATAACACTTGACTGGAGAAAATTATAGATAAATTATAGCAAGGTAATAAATATCTGACTTTTAAAGAATAAGAAGGAATAAAAATTTAAAAATTTAATATCCTGTAATGAATTTTCATTTAAATAAAAATATTACTAAAAGATATTTGAAATAATTTAATTCAGTTATATTTTGCCATATAATAATCAATATATTCTGAGTGGCTCACTTCAAATGTTTATAAACTGAAAATACTCACTTTGTTATCTTGATTCTATGAGAATTAAAATTTGTGCACACATTTTATGTAATGACATACATATTCCTAAAATCCTTCCTCTTCCCATTCTGTTGTATTCCTGGAACTTTGCCTAATGTCTGACTGTGAGTCTGAATATGATAAGACTCAACAAGATGGGTTTGAAATTCTAGGATATTCTAGATTAAATCTTTTACCATGAAGAGCAGCGAATTATCTACTATCTAGGATTTTTACCTAAGAGTTGAAACAAGTAGGGCTGGAAAATTGCTCAATGGTTAAAAGCACCTGGATTCAATTCGCACCACCCACACTATGGATCAGAAACATCAGTAATAACATTCTAGAGCATCTGTCAACCTCCTCTAGCATCTCCAAAGAGTGTACAAGCAAAGGATCTACACATACATGACAGAAAATCACCTATATACATAAAATAATAATATGCAAAGCAACAGAACTAGTTGTTGAGTTTTGAATGGCAAGATCAATATTTCAATATTCATCATGCAAGCACATGAGAAGACAAGTTTATCTGAAAATTACTGCAGTCCAGGGGTTCATCCCTAGTTTGTGACATCATATTTATATAGACATTAAATATTTACTGTGGTAGCTTGCTAGTAACTGAAAGAAAAGCTTGAGATGTTAATAATAACAACTTATTATAATGTTTAAATAAATATGAGAACCAGGGAGTTGGTTCAGTAGTAAAAGTATTTGTTTGCCCTGAATGAAGTGGAGATCAACTTCATTTCTATGTCCATCGTCAGGAACAAAGCTATGCCCTGTTGCCTAGTGTATGTAAATGGGACACTGCCCCAGGTTAAATGAGAAGCAGTTTTCAAAAAATATAATTAATCATAGCACAATAGAGGAACGTACAGAAGGGCCTCATCTCACTGCCACATAATCATGCACAGGCAAGTACAACTAACACACACATATGTACACACATGTCTATGTTGTGTTCATGAACAAGCACATATTAAATATTCACAAACACAAAAACCCAGCATCAACAGAAATATGGCATTATCACCAGTTGATTGTCAAAGGTGATCATGATTGTTTTGAACAAATATTAAGTGTGACAGTTTTATTTAAGACACACAAGTTTAATAAAGGCCTAAATACACACAGATTACTATACCAGAGAGAGCTCCTCCGAAGAAGCAGGCAGGTCGGTGATCCGCGCAGAGCGAGCTTTACACGTGGGCCTACCATTTCATACCTCTCTTGGGACCTGGTGGTCCAGCCCCATTAATTAATTAAGGGGCAGAATAATTAGCTAATGGAGGGGCGTGGCTATAAGCCGAAATAGTCAAGACCACACCCCTTCAATTAAAAGTGACAGAAACTGCAAACTTTAAATCATTTTGTTTTAATTTGTTCTTGTCTTGTATAATATACCCTAGCTGAAGCTTCTGGTCCCTCCACTCCTCTTAGTGCAGCCTTCATTTTCTCTCTTCTCAGATCCACTCCTCCATTTCCCTTCTGCAAAGATCAGGTCTCTTAGTGATATTAACCAAACACAGCATACAGGATGCAATAAGACAAGGGACAAACTCTCATTTCAAGGGTGGGAGAAGCACCACAGTGAAGCGGGAACATTCCCAAGAGCAGGCAAGTGATTCAGAGACAGTCTCCACTTCCGATCCTTGGAGCCGTACAAAAACCCTAAACTAAACAATCACAACATATATGCGGAGTACCTAGTTAAGACAAATGCAGAAACCATGATTGCTACTTTCGTCTCTGTGAAACTCTATGATTCAGTGCAGCATGGTCTCCTGGTCTTTTCAACCCCTCTGTTCCTAAAATCCATCCTCTTCCCATTCTGCTGGATTCCCTAATCTTTGCCTAATGTCTGGCTGTGAGTCTTAGCTTCTGCTCCCACCAGTAACTTGCAGAAGCCTCTCTGATGACAGTTAGGCTAGCAAGGATCTCTGAGTAAGAATGTCATTGGGAATCCTTACACAGACTATATTTTGTATCATGCATGAAGACTTTCATTTCTGCTCCAATCTATTTTGTCTAATGTGTGATTATTTTAGGCATCTCTTTCTTAAGGCTAGAAATTTTTTTCTTCTATGATTTTGTTGAAAGTAATTTCTGTGCTTTTGAGGTTGGAATCATCTTATTCTTCTTTTCCTATAATTCTTGGGTTTGGTATTTCTATGGTGTCCCATATTTCCTAGATGTTTAGTGTAAGGAATATTTTAGATTTGACATTTTCTTAGACCAACCTATTTACTTCTTCTGTCATATCTTTAACACCAGAGATTCTGTCTTCCATTTCTTATACTCTGTTAAGCGGTTGGCATCTACAATTCCTGTTTGTTATCCTAGCTTTACCATTTCTATAATTCCCTCAGGTATTGATTTCTCTTTTGATTCTATTTTCTTTTTCAGATTTTGAAATCTTGTATTTGTTTCCTTTATCTGATTTATTTCTTTAAGGGATTTACTCATTTCCATTTTTTGTCTTTTCTCAATTTCTGTAAATGATTTATTCACTTTTTCTAGGACCTCCATGATCTTCTTAAAGTTATTTTAAGGGTTTTTTTTTTTTTACTATTTTTATTGAGCTATACGTTTTTCACTCCTCCCCTCTTTTCCTCCACTCTCCTCATAATGTTGATTTTAGAATGTTTTCCTAATGCATGAATTGTGTTAGAACATTAATAGTTTTCTGTTATAGGATAGATGGATCCTTGTGGTGACATATTGCCATAGTTATTTTGTATTGTGTGTTTACGATGGCATCTATGTATCTGGGTTTGACCTGATTAGAGCTCCAGGTACTAAATTTCTATGTTTGCTTTGTTGGATGTTTGTTTTGTTCCTTGGTTTCTGTTTGCTCTCTTGTCTTTTGCCTGTGTGTCCTGTGGTTGTGTGGTGAATACCAGCCCAAGTTGAAAGCTGGACTTCTGGTGGCAGACTTGAACTCCTGTAGAGCAGGTATGTTTGTCAAGGTGGGGGCTTGGGCATCGTGAGGAGGGGAAGGAGATTTGTAATAAATTGAGTGGGGTGGTCACTAAGAGAGTAGAGGATGTCTGCAGGCAGGTTGGACTAACTATATGGAGTTCTGGTAGCGTATATAGCCTCTGATGCAACAAGGAGACTCCTCCTGAGATGGAGAAAAATATAGGGCTTAAAGAGAGGAAGATGGATTAGGGCAGGGTGTTCAAGGTGAGGACACCAAAAGAGTGAAGGAGATCTGCCAGTTTGGCATGTGGTTAACAGAAGTTCTGGTGGCCAGTGTGGCATCTGGCCCAGCAGGTAGTCTCTGCTTAAATTCAGAGCTGGAATATGGAAATGGAGAGTGGAGGGAGACTGGGGATACTGGTAGAAGAGGGCACCAAGAGAGTGGAAAAGATCTATGAGCACAGAAGCTACCTGGTCTTCTGGAAAGTTCAGCATGTGGTTGGGCAGAAGTCTGCCTGAGAGAACTGACAGATTTTAATTCCCTTTATCTAGTTGTTTAAATTTATACTTGCTTTTGCAAAATAAAATATACTAAAATGTAACTCTAAATAAAAATGATTCTCAAAATAAAATTTTCTTTCAATGAATATGTAATAAAATTGCATATATGTGTGTGTATATTAGAGTTTGTATATATAAATTATATATATATAATTGTTAAGATTATTGACATATAATTTGCAAATCAGTATTAAGTGAAACTGGTGTTTTCTTTGAGTTGCAAAGATATTGGTCCTACAAGTTCTTTTGAAAAACTGATGTCAGTTCTTATAATTCAGATAAGCCAAGTAAATACGGGGGAAAAAAAACAGTATTTCATTCTGGATCTATAAGAAATACACTTGGCCTTCTTGTTTATAATTTAACTAGATGCATATTTTTAAGTAAAGAATGATGACGAATTTATTTTGTCTTCTTGTAATATTATTATGCTTTTGATATGAAGAAGAAACAAGTTCGTAAACTTAATACATTTTAGCAGTAAGTTTTGGAGATTGCATCTATATTCTTGTCATAGATCTCTCTTTGCTGCACAAGGTTGAAATGTTCTATTTTTTTGACTTAACTAATTTCAGGCTTGGCTTCATTTCCATTAATTTTTGGCTTTCGTCTTCATGGTAAATTGTGTTCTCTGACTCTCAAGTTTCTCATATTTCTATAGAATTCCAGAACATCTTTAATAAGGCTGTATTTTATTCAAGTATCTACCTTTTATCACAAATAAACTTTAGCTATGAGTAAAATATCCTTGACTATAGCTCCAATTCTTATGGAGAAACTACTTTCTGCCTACTAAATAGCACATATTGCTCCATGTTGCATGTAAGAATTTCCACTTTAATAAACCTTATACCTCCTACGAGTCTAAGTCATGACTTCAACAAATTTGTCTTTATTTTTCCTTTATTCTTTCTGCCCCAATTAAATATTTTACATGTAGAATAAAGCACTTGAAATTTTTGAATTTTTCTGATTATACTTACAAATAACTCTATATTTGAAATTTTTAGAAAAGTACAATATTCGTTAACATTTATACTATTTCTTCCATATATTGTTTACTATGCTTGCTCTCATAGGTTCTCTGGTCTTTCTTAGAAAGATTCTATTGTGAATTTTTAATTAAAAGCTTCACTCTGAGATCATTCCAGATGTCATTCTCAAATTCCTCTAAACATCTGTGATCTTTTGTAATTTCTCTTCATGATTGTTATCAGACCATAATTCACAGGTGAAGAGCAAGCAGTCCCACATCCTGTAATAGATTTTGATTATTTGATTAAATTGCTGCTTTTATCACTATCACACTACTTATTTTCAGTTACTTATTCTCTCCAGATATAAATTTATTGTTCTCATAAATAAATACACATTGTCAAAACATTTTTTACTTCATAAACCTCAAAATTTCAAATGCAAAGATTCTTGATATATATAAAACTCACCTATGTGACTCTTAAGTATAAGATTGACATAAAAACCTGCAGCTCATTTTTAAGAAGCATTATATACTTAATGAGAAAATATTGATGTTTGTGCATAAAAGAGCAAATATAATGGAATCAAATGGTAAATAATGTAGAGTCATATCATCATCCATTAAACTTTTCCAATACTGAGCATTTATTAGGATGTAAGGTAAGTTAAATTTGAGAAAATTCAAATTAATAACAATGATATAACAGAACGCATTTGGGAAAAAAATGAGTGCTCCAAAAAAAAGGAGATGCAAAGAGAAAATTGAAATCATGACAAATAACAACTAGATAGATATAAAAAGATAAAAACAAACAATCAGTGAAACAAGATAGAGTTGTTTCTAAAACATATTAATAAGATTGAAAAACTTACGCAAATTAAACCTAAAACCAGAGGATCCAAATTGATAAAAAGTAAAGTTGCAAAAGGAAAGAAATGATAAAAGCAACAAGGAATATCAGTGAATCGTAAGGACATGCTTCAAAAAGTCAAGTCTCCATTTCATGAAACTATAACATTTAAATATAATTTGATTAATTTCTAGATAAATGGATAATTATGAAATATTTTATGAAATATTCATAATATTCGGAGTGTCATAAACAGTCATTTAAAATCTCCAAACTGGAGGATTACTAGATCTGCATGGACTCAGCACAGAATTGTTCCCTACCTTCAAAGAAGAAGCAGCACGGATATACATCTTTAAAGAAGTTAATCAAGCAAAATTAAATTTCATAGGGAAAGACAGAGTCCCACAATAGTTAAAACAATCCTGAGCAATATTAATAACAACCAAATTGCTAGAGGTATACACTTTTCCATTTATACTACAGAACCACAGTAAATCAAAAAATATGGGACTGCCCTATCAACAGACCCATGGATGGATGGAAGACAGTGGAGGACCCACACATAGGCACATAATCCTACAGCTACTGAGACCATATTTTTGCTAACCGTCTGATAATACACATTGAAGGAAGTATGACATAGACATTTCCGTGTAAGCCTGAGCCTGATGAAGTCTTTTTTTTTCTCTACACCTTGGCTAGTGTTTGAACACTGTGTTAATCATTTTTGTATTAATCTATGATTATAAAAGCATGACACGAAGTTAGTTTAATACATTGTTCATTTAGTAACTTATCAGTAGTTGGTATGCCCTTAGGACTTTTGTCTTAACTAGACTTGGGTTCCT
>JAQHUG010000028.1:2591414-2606845 GCA_028555095.1 Dicrostonyx torquatus | reverse complement strand
GAGTAAGGGGAACACTCCTCCATTGCTGGTGGGAATGCAAACTTGTGCAACCACTTTGGAAATCAGTGTGGCGGTTTCTCAGGAAACTAAAGAAAATATAAACACAGATTATTATGAATTAGAAATCTTCCACAGTCTTTGCTTACTGTCCTGTTATCTGTTTCCTGACTTGAGTTCCTGCCCTGACTTTTCTCAGGGGCATAGTGCTGCATGTAAGTTATATGTTGAAAAAAATATCCTTTCTTTACCAAATTGTTCTTGGACATAGTGTTTACCACAGCAGCAGAAATTCTAAGACTAATATCTTGTGACTTCTTTTAACAGACCCATCCCAATTTAACAGTGATTTACAATTCCTTCATGTAATAAAAAAATTGCAATTGAAATTCATTATTTTCTAGCCTTAGCATTTCTTCACACTGAGCACTCTTAGAGAGACCCTTATATATATTTTTATAATGAATCCATTTCTAATTAAATTTATTTCCTACTATTTTTACTTTTATTATTATTTGGTGTAATGGTTAATTTCTTTCAGATTTGCTTATTGCAAACCCTTTAATTTGGATTCTATCATTTTTACATGATCAAGGACTATCTTAATTATTGATAGCAAAATCTATACTTAATATTGTAGTTTCCAACAATGTACTTGTGTTGAAGTTATACAGACAATAAAGAAAGGAATTGCATAATAAACATTTGTTGCAAGGTTTGGTGTTCATCCCGGACACCCAGCTAGCTTAGCCCCAAAATAACCACACACAAACTGTATTAATTAAAGCACTGCTTGGTTCTTGAGCTCTAGCTTCTTATTGGCTAAGTCTTAGATCTAATTTAACCCTTTGTTATTATTGCCACCTGGCAGTGGCTTATCTGGTAAAGTTCTAACTGTCATCCATCTTAGGCTGAGGATCTATGGCTTCTCTATCTCTGTCTTCCTTCTCCCAGGATTCAGTTCCATCTTACTTACCTACCTAAGTTTTGCCCTATAAATAGGCCAAGACAGTTTCTTTATTCTTTAATGGAAATCATCGTACACAGAGGGCACTTCCACATCAAACATTAATTCATCAACTCTAGGAATTCTGTGTTTGGAGTATTTAATTTCACTTAACTTCCCCTCACAATATATTAACAATCTTATCTTGTAAATTATTAGTTTTCATTATACATTGATTTTCAGATAAAGTTATTGTCAGAAAATACAAATATATTGAGTAATTGATGCTGCATTTACTCATTTGTACAGATTTTAGGTAAATTTAATACCTTTAGTTGAGTTAATATCTTCTTTAAATTTCAATATCTTAAAAACGTAAAATAGATTAACAGACATTAATGTTTATTGATAATATAGAGAGTCTGATTCTTTTCTCAGGTATTCTGTGTATTTTGAAATACTTCCTTTTTGTTTCATCAGTTCTAAAGGATTATTTTACACATCCATCTAAACCATGAATGATTTAACAATCATTTTTCCTTGATGTTTTATATTATGCTGTTTTGTGGAACTTCTTTCTTTCTTTTTTATATAAGTATTTCTTAAATCATCTGTAATACATTTTGATGCCTTGAATGTTTTGTACTGTTTTATATATGATACATATTTTCTGGTACAGCCATAAATTGAATTTGATTGATGCTGACATAGGTTACTGAGCAGTTTCACTTCAATGTTACTTTGATCTACTGAATACCCATGCTAAGATAACAACCGAACCAATTCTGCTCAAAGCTCAAAATAAAATATGGCAGCCACAAAACAGTAAATATTCTTGTAACAAAATTAGGTAAATAAATGGCAACTGTGGAGGAAATACTTATGGTGACTGCCAAATTCAGGCAGAAAAGTACATTACTTGCCTTATACATGATATAACCATCTAAAACAACAATTATCTGTGCATCAAGACCAAGATTAGGAAACTGTAGCCTAGGCTGATGCCATAATATTGATCAGCCAAGTTTTAATACAATGTATTAAAAGATATCAAGTTGAAACTTGGCAGAAACATAACATTTCTGTTTCTAGACTTCTAAAGATAAACTTAGTTATTGAAAACCTAAAAAATTGTCTATATTAAAGAAAGATGCATATTTATAATTAATAAGGATTTGATAATATAATGATAATGCTAAGGAAGTTACTAATAGAATGTTCTAGAGAAAACAAATTTATCTAAAATGTATGAAATTCTGTTTTCCTATAACTAGCAGAAGTAGAATCTGCTCTCCAGAAAAAAAGTTGGCATGAGCAACAGAGTGCTGTACAGATAAAAACAGTGCTGAAGGCATGAGAAATCTGATGTATCCGAATAAATCGTGTATTTATTAGATCCCGATATAGACCTCAGGTTCATCACATCAAGGGAGACAAAATCAGGGAAGGCAACGCTGTGTGGAAGAAGCTCATGCAATTAAATTTGTATGCACAGTGTTTTCTTTTTGTGTTTACTTCAAGTAACTGCACAAAATAACTTTATTTGGTTCTAAATTAGCATTTCATTCTCCCTGATTCCACATCAAGTGCTTTATTTACTATATTGTTACCAGTTAATCATTAAAAATGTTATTTATTTGGGCTATGTTTATTTATATCTTAGCATTTTAAAAAATCAAATGTTTTTTTAGTTATTCTTCTGGATGTATCTATCACAAGACAGTGGGTTGACACATCTCAAGACAATATGCTAAACTATATGACATTTGTTTGAATTCATCTATGTTAAATTTTATATAATCTAATATTTCTTTGAAAATATGTACATGGTTTCTTATACACATAAATTAAATAGAGGCATAAAATGAAAGATACTTAACCCTCCATGAATCTATGACTTGATATCTAGTGTCTTATTGACAGCATATGATGCAAAGAATGTGATAAAAGTTGGATTAAAGTGAAAAATATTTGTCTTACATACAAGAAAAAACTTAGACTAAAACACATTGTTCCATCAGTTATGATGATTATTAGATTAATTATTTTTTTGAAAATTATGTTTTTATCTGGTGTGTTTTTTAATATTTTTATTACTTTGTAAATAATACCAATTAAAATTTCCACTTACTCCTCTCCTCCCACTTCCCTTCCACTTCCCCACACACCCACTCTCCTCCACCTCCAGTCCTGAGAGAAGACAAGGTACCCTGCCCTGTGGGATGTCGAAGGACCATCCCCTACATCCATGCTTAGGAAGGTGTGCATCCAATTAGAATAGGATCTCAAAAAGCCAGTATTGCAGTAGAGAAAAAAATCCCATGCCATTAACATTGGCTTCTCAGTCTGCCCCAATTGTCAGCCACATTTGTTATCAGATCTTCCAACAAAAACATAAAACATTTGGAAGCAGAAGTACTAAGAGGGGAAAGACCGACATTTTCCTACATCATTTAGTTAAGAAGGCGAAGGGTCTTTCCCCCAAACATAGAACAACTGTAGCAAAAGAAGGAGGAGGATAACATAGAGGAGTAGAAGAGAATCAGAATGGGGGCATGAAGGCAGGATTGACTGTCTTAAATCATGGTGAGATGCTGTGCACACCCAGGTACAACCTTTGGTCCATTTTATATGATACCTAGGACTACGAAAAGCCATACCCTCAAAAAGCACAACAGAAGTTCAAGAAAGTGTTAAAATAGCATGTCAAGTCATTGTTCTGTAATCTAACTCCATATTCAGAGGAGGATCAAGAACTTTTGTTACAGATGAAAAGGAAGATCTTTGAAGGTAGAGATACATAAATATTCCAATAAAATGCATGTGTAATTCTCTTAATATCCCAGGAACACGTTGCTTACCTAATTGCTTTCTGATACAATCCGGTCACTGAAGTTTCCTACTTTTATTCTCATTTAGGAAAGCTGATTTTTCATTAATTTGAAGGAAACCAACACACAGTCTGAGAGGGAATCTGAATAATGTTAAATATATTCATTATACAGTGATGGCACTACCAGTGACATCTAGTAATTAATTTTGCAGCTAGATATTTTAAGTGTGGCACCTAGGTGAATATTTAAAAACTGGGTTTATTGATAAATATTTTATAAATAATTATCCTTCTAGGATTTCATAAATATATATTAGTATAATGACATGGCAAAATACCATTTATATTATAAAGTAAAAAATCTTATAAAATCAAAACATATTGTATATTCTATAATAAAACTTTATATAAACTATGATGGTTTTAAGAATTATGAAGTCAGTATATTAATAACTATTAAGTGGACACAACTTCTTTTCTCTATGAATTAATGATGAATTAGCATTCCACTTTATGGCCAATCATGCAAATCAATAGAAACTTGGTTTTATCATTTTGTTTAGCCATGACTAATAGCAATCCCTTAGTGTTTTGATGGAATTGATTATGACATTCAATCTGAGAGTGGTTCTCACATCACAACACTGCAATACTTCAGGTTGCATATTTTATAATGATATTATTGCATGAGGCAAGCAATAATTTTCTTCAAAATGCTACTCTCCTGTGCTTTTATTTTTCTCATTAGGCCAAATTTTATTTTAAGCATGATTCAAAGCAAGTTACAAATGTTAAAACTTATAGTATGCCTGGAAGTTATACAGAAAAATGCAATGAGTTATGCAAAAATTTAATTAGCAGTAAGAAGAAAGCAGGTTAAAATTTATGAAGTCTAGATAAAAGTTTGAAAACATGACCAGGTCAAGATGTCTTGATTCTATGAAGAGGAAAAATACAACATATCACTTTACACTTGTTTTTGGAATTTTTAAATTACTTTAACAAATGTCATCTACACTCACAGTAAGACACTTAATATAAAATTTGTCTGAAGATATTAAAATTGTATAGGTAATAATTAAATATTATTTATTTTATGATATTTTCTGCTATATATAATTTTAAAAATAGAAGATCTTATTTTGGTTATCAAGACTGTTGAGTGTGTTGTGCTTCTATTCTGCTCTTTCTCAGACAAATACACTGACTTTTAACTGCTATACTTTAGAACATAAAAAATATCGTCTTCCCACATTTGAAGCTGCGTAAGGATAGTCCATAATCTGTACAGGTTTAAGTGATATAGGAAATTTTGTTCATGTCCATGTTAAAAAGGAACATGGCTCTTCCTCCTGACTATGTCCTTTGGCCCTGACAGTCGATGTTTAAATCTGTAACTGAAAAGGGGAAAAATGGTGGGGCTTGGAAAAAACATGTGATTTTCAAATGTGCTGTTTTTAAAAGACTAAACATTTATATTTGTTGCAAAATGTATTACCTCTTTCTTCCAATTATTATCTTAAAATTCTAATCCCTAAGATGACTGTACTTGGTTAAATGAGGTAAAAATACTGAGGCCTTCATCCCAAAAGACCCATGTTCTTACAAGAGACAAAGGGCATAAGGATTCCCTTTTTACAGTCTTGTAAGAAAAATGATCCCAAGAGAAACAAAGATTTGGGTATCTCTGAGTTGGGAAGAATGTCCTACCCATAAAAAATTCTCCTACATATTTATCTTGGCCATATAGGTTACAAAACGATGAAAAAAATAAATTTATATGCTTAACTGCTCAGTTACCAATGTTGGTGTGTCAATTAGACTTGACAAACTATATCTTATTAAAAGTCTATACATGAATGTATGGAATTCACACCCTTTAGGCAAGAAATATTCTAACATTATTCTAAGAGTGTATAATTGCCCCAAAATGTAATGGTGTTTTATAATGGTCAAATTACCTTATATGCAAAATAATAATTATTAAGGACCAGCTAGGCCACTTGTAAGACATCTACTGAATTGTCAGTATCAAAAATTAAGAAGAAATTATGTTTAACCAGAATGAAGTTTAATCCCAGAAAAAATTAGTTTTCCTATATAAAGACATAAAGATTATCATGTCAATTATACTTCCCATCAAAAATGAATTAATAGTAGAAATAAGTCATGTAATAAAATTCAATTCTAAAGAAAAATGATGTTGAATTTTTAGTAAAACTGACTGACATATACCATATAATCAATGAGATCACACATCCTCAGAAAGAAATTACTAAATACACTCCCATATGCACAACCTAGCCAAAAGTATATGAATATATTTTAACAAATATATTTTTACATATATTCAGATGTAAACTAGGTTACAGAACATGAGAAAAAGGAGAAAGAGAATAAAAATAATGAAACAAGGAAGACTGAATGTGGGCAGTAGTCACAAGTTTTAAAGTTCTCATTATATTTCTAACAGTCTTGTTTTGAAGAATATGTAGATAAAATACATTAGATATTGAAAGTGTTAAGTTTAATTGAAATATCACATATCTTCCAAGTGCCTTTTCCAAATGTGTAGAAGTCAATGGAGTTGTATACATTTTGATTTGGTTAATTTTAGTGATTGATGTCTTTTATTAATCTTCAGGTTTTACATAATGAAGATTAAAAACCTGGAAATTTAAAGTCACTTTGAAGCAAATTTATATAAGTAAATAAAATAAAACTTTAAAATATCTAAAAATTAGAAGTTTATCAAGAAAACACAGAGATAATAGCTAGGGAATTTCCCAACAGGGAAATCTCACTTGTCTTCTATAGAGTAAGTAATAAAGACAAGATGCATTCTATTTATTTGGCAAAGTTTGAAGTTTATTTCAAGCATTTAAGTTCCATCAAAGACTAAAAAATATAAAAATTAATTAGATACAAGTTGCAGTACAAAATTATTCATTCATGATAACTAGAATTAAAAACCAGGATGCATCATTTTGTTGCTATTGTTGTTGATTTTTGGGGAGTTCTACAAAGAACAAAACTTCCCTTAAAGGATGGATACTACCTCAGAGTGGATGAATGCAAAAAAAAAAAAAAAAACCCAAAAATGCAGCTAGGAAAAGTCAAGCATTCGTATCTAATATCTAAAAAAAAATGGTAAAACTAAACTAATCCAAACTTATAAGAAATGTCATGCCATTCTTGACAAGGAAACAATGCACCAAGAAGACATTGTAGTTCTAAAGATGGATGTGTCAAACTCAGTTTCATAAATAAGCACTTGTAGGTATGACTTAACCTCACCACAGTAGTAATAGCTGTCTTTACCTTTCTTGCTCACACCATGAAACAGATCATCAAGACCAAAACTTAACAGAGAAACATGGGCATTAACACTATATAGTAACTGAACTCAGCAGACATCTACAGAACACTTAAAATTCTTCTAAACACCCCCATGGAATTTATTGTAAGGCAGATAACATAGTAGGTGATGAGAAAAAAGACACAATAAATTGAAATAATTCCCTGCACTTTAGCCAAATATACCCTAACAAAACTAGAAATCAAAACTATACTACATGAAATACAAAGCTTATTGGAAATTTAAAAAAGATACCCACGATTGAAAATAAAGTCATTGAAAAAATCAAGAGGAAACTAAAATAGTTTTGTAATTAGAGGATCATTGATATGTAGCATTTCAAAACCATTGAGACACACTGAAAACAGTGCTAAGTTGGTACTTTAAAACTCTAAGTCTAGCAATACACTATTAGAGAAATCTCAAAATAATAGCATACTGGTCAACTATGAACAGGACAAAAATTAATGAAATATAAATTACAAATTTTAAAAATGAAATAGAGTTGCTTCTTTGAAAATATAAACAAAATTTCAACCCCTTAGCCAAGTTGACCAAACAGAAACAAAAATAACCTTAAATTAATAAGTGCAGAGGTGAAAAGGAAAAAAATAAACACAGGTTCTGAAAATCATAAGATCTTATTTCAAAAATCTGTGTTTTATCAAAATAGAAAAAAAAGAGAAATTAATTAGTTTCTTGGTAGATATGACTTAACGAAGCTAAAATAAGAGGAGATGAACCATTCAAACAAATGTTTAAGAGAAAACACAATAGGAAAGATAAATTTCTCCAAAAAGTTACAATTTCCAGTCCAGAAAAACTAACTACACAATTCTACCAATATATTAGAGAAAATTGTACTCATAAACAAAGTTGTATCCCTTAAAAGACTATGGTAACATTGCTGTATAGAGAGAGGAAATGCTGCGTTAGAAGACAGAAAACTTGAGAAGTGACATGTTGTGGACAATACTTAGATGTTGCAAGAGATCTCTCAACGATGAACTAAGGTTTTACCTGCACATGAATTGACACACCAACAGAAAGACAAAGATGGAGAAGGAAATTGTTGGGCCTCAACCTTCACTGTTGAATTGCTTACAAAAAGGCTTGTGGAAGGATGACTTTTGTATCTTCAGTTTTATGTCCATTGGTGACCCCATAAGCATCAATAGATAGGCCAAATTCATTGGTCACACAGATGGCCCTGATTGAAATGAAAAGAACAAGCCAAAAGTACTGAATCTGTGGAGGGACATGTAGATGGGAGGAGTTAATATGAGTGAAAAAGAGATAAAATGGTGTGAGGAAAATTAACAATCAGATTGGAGTATATAAGTATGTGAAATTGACTAGAAAAAGAAACATGAAAATCAACCAGATGTCATAGCCAGAACCTGGAAACAACCTACATGTCCCTCAACCAAGGAATGGATAAGGAAAATGTGGTATGTGTAAACAATGGAGTACTGCAAAGCAGAAAAAAATAATAACATCTTGAATTTTGCAAGCAAATGGATGGAGCCGGAAAACATCATTTTGATTGAGGTAGTGATTTGAGTTCCTATCCTTAATTTTCTGCATGATAAATTATAATTTGAAAATGACATAATCCTTTTCTTCCCAATTTCCTTTGGTCATATTTTATCATAAGAGAAACCTAACTAGACAATTGTTATTCTTTTTTTTTTTTGTTTTGACAATTGTTATTCTAAAGGAATGAAGGAAGCAATTGATACCCATTACTTTGCAAATAAGACTTGGTCTATCAAAGCCAGTTCTTTATTAGGGAATGACACGTAGGTCCCTACCAATGTTATAAAAATAAAAAATTATATTTGAGGTATTTTCCACAGTACACATGTTCTTTAATGGATATGTATTTATGGTTATTGTGGATATTAGAATCTACATCAATACTGTCATGTTGCTCACTTAGAAAGAATAAGCAGTTTGATGGTTAAACAAGGTTAAATCTTAAAACCGTAGCTGATGATAATTGATGGTACCAAAGAAAGAGTGAAAGTTAATTATTCCTTCATCATAGTTCACATCACAGAAGGTTTACAGTTCTTTACTATTTCTTTCATATGCACACATATCCTTTTAAAAGGTTGAATGTATGTGATTATTTGAATGTATAAAGTGGATTCAGAATTTTTAAGGATCTTCAGGTATGTTAAGAAAATAATACTTAGAGGATAATTTAAAGTATCCTGTTTAGCCGGGTGGTGGTGGCGCACGTCTTTAATCCCAGTACTCGGGACTTAGAGGCAGGTGGATCTATGTGAGTTCGAGGCCAGCCTGGTCTACAAGAGCTAGTTCCAGCGTAGGTGCCAAAGCTACAGAGAAACCCTGTCTCGAAAAACCACAACTAAATAAATAAATAAAGTATCCTGTTTTTCTATATAAGTATAAGTAAAATTATGAGACTATTTATTAACTAACTATTGTATTTTTAATTTATTTATTATTCTTTTTATATAAGTAGCAGAATAATCTGGGAATGAGTAAAGTCGTGACTGAATGTGTACTTTAACATGCGCTTAGCCTGTTGAAGACTATAGTATAAATCAGCCCATGGGAAATTGGAAAAATGTGGTACCAATGTGAGCCAGGCTCCAATGAAACGGAAAAAAAAACTTTACTGAAAACTTCAGGTATGAATTTTGAAGACTGCTTAGTCAGTGTGTGCAAAGACTAGCAACTCTGGCTTCCTTCTGGATGTTTAAAGCCCAAGATTGCTACAGTGAAGACCTTCTACCTGATTCTACCTAACAGGCCACTTAGACTGTACTCAAGAAAGAAGTTGAGCTTCCAGGTTCAGGCAGAACTAGAAGCATTACAGAGAAACAAATCTGACCTCAGCTTCACTGTAGATGTCTGTGTGACTGATCTTTCTTGATTTCTGAGTCCCTAGCCAGGGTTCCAGGATCCAAGATGTACAGGTTCTTACTTTGTAAATTGTATATGACCAGTTAAAACATAACTGACATACTTGGAAGAGAGACTGGCAATAGCTTTTAGGTGAAAAAGAATCTTCTATCTTTTCTTTCTTTTTTTTTTTTTGAAACTCTACTATTGATAGAATCCCCAAGCCCCAGTAATGATCCCCACACTGACAGACATAGCTATATTTTGTGGATTGTACAAAACAAAATAGAAGCTCATGAAGTTGGAAGGGTTTGTGGTGGAGAGGGCACCTGAGGTGTTTTGAGAAGATGAGAAAGTTTTTGATTATATTTTATTATATACATGCACAAAATTCTCAGGAATAAAAATTAAAATAAAAAAATTAATGAGCCAAACCATACACAAATTCTTATCAGGCAAAAGTGTATCTGTTACTTATAAAATGCCAGCCACCAGAGAAAAAAAAATCGCTTGAGAGAAAGAAGACATAGACATGAGAGTTGGGAATAAGACATAATAACTCCCACTGTATAGAATTGTTTGTAACAAAGTTTTTTTAACACTATTTTATACTGTAAATAAATGGATTTTCAGTATAAAATAAGTTTGTTTCACTTATGTTCTATGATTATTATAATGCAGTTTCAATATAGGTATTTAAACGACTAGTACATCTTCAAATAAGAGATGACTCTACATTTAACTATTTTATATTAAAGACATCTATAAAATTGTCTAATGAAAAACACTAGAAGATATTTAATGCATCAATTTGCCCTAAGAATGTACGGTGGGAATTAACAAGCCAAGATTAAGCTTCACAAACAATTGCAATATTTCTAAACATAGGATATATATATATATTATTATTGGGACATAAGAAGCTATATATGTTATCATATGAAACACGCACATGTATATATACCTATATGCTTATACTTATAAGTATATATAATGTTTAATATATGTTTGAAATTTTCAAGAATAGAAAATAAAATATTTGAATTAATGATCCAATTATGGCACAAAAACATGAGCACTTAAATAATTCCAGTCATGACAGAAAAAAAAACCATTGGAAACAAAAAGAAAAAAGGTAACATGTGTGTGTGTGTGTGTGTGTGTGTGTATTTGGATCCAGGTAAAAATTTAATTAATCTTACAATCAGCATAATAATTTTAAAACTACACAGAAAAAATTTAAAATTATTTTTTAATATATTAAAGTCATTATTTGTATGCATCTTTATATTTTATAGAATAAAATAATAATTCTTATTTCTAGATACTCTAAGTGATATATAAATTAACATTTATAATATATTCTATAATGAGTCTCTATTCCATCCTTTGCAAGTTGGGTTTTTTATATATATTTTCCTTACCTCTGGCCTGAGAACATTTAATTAAGCAGATTTCAATCAGGATCCAATATATATCTTTTCCTATCTCTTCCCACAGACCATTTAACAGTTTTATGATTTTCTTTTCAAGATGAGTAATAAAAAGAATGTTAATTAAAAATAAGAAAATTGAGTGTTGTGCTATGAGTATTTAATATAACATCTATAATATTTAATTATTTTGTTGATTTTATGTTTTTTTTTTAACCTGGATAACTTATTATCTATGTCTCAGACAGAGAAGGACGTAAATGATTTAGGTTGATCAGTTCATTATGTGCATCCTAGGCACAAAACTAGTTTTGTCAATTTATCTGCAAACTCCCTTACTCACTGAGCCAACTTGTCAGTTCTCATATGAAATTTAAGCAAAAATATTTCAATAAACTTTTTTATTACCTTCCCCCATGACATTTCAACTAGATTGTAATGAATTCTGTAAATCTTTTTTTTACAATGGCCTATCTAAAATGCATTTGAATTCCTTATAGCTGTATGCATTTAATTTGCCATGTCAAAATTTTAGAATAATTCTCGATGTAAGTCTCTTTTACAATTTAATATATTTTAATTAAAGTACATTTACATAATTTCTTTTCTCTGGCTCCTGTCTTGTACCCATCTCCCTCTTAAACTAAGGCACTGTTTCTTTCATAATTTTGTATATCTTACTATATGAACACATGTAAATACAACTTTCTGGGCCAATTTTTGTTGTTTATTTGTAATTTCAGTGATTTTTTTGTTGTTTGTATTTAATTTCAGTGATGACTGGTTTGTATTTGTCAACTAATTAGAGATCTTGTATTTGGGAGCAGAAAATAAATTCTTCATCTCTCAGCAAGAATGTCTGTAATTCCTTGTCTGCATGAGAATTTTACACATTCCACATTAATGTATCTATTGATATTGTCATTGTTCAGGTGTTCTTTAGACAACCATTTCTAGAAGATACAGTCTGACAAAAGAGTTCCCAGTCTGATGCCTCTTTCCACTTTTCTGCCTGCTATTCTATAACGTTTCTCACACTTTAGTTACCCCAATGGTATTGTGAATAAATTTGTTTTGGTCAGTCTCTCCAGGATAAATAGTTTCTGCATTGATTCACACAATGGCTTTTTGTAATGACCTAAGCTCATTACAAACAGAAGATTTGTTGCAATGTAGTCAGATTTATGCTTACTTTGGCTTCAAAAAATTTAGAATGCAGTCAATAATTATGTTGGCCTAATAAAATGGTGATGTTTGCTTCTATTCTAAGGTTCATTAATTCACTTGTTTCAGAGTGGTTATTTATAGAGCAAAGGACTACAGAGGACAAATGAATTTTCTTGGGAGAGAAAGATAATAGACCTTATTGGTAGACTGAGGGGAAGACAGGAATGGAAAAATCATTTGAGCAGGGTGAGTAGAGATGAAGTTAACAGAGGGAATACAGGGAGAGAAAGAAATAATTGAGTGTCATCTTATTGCAGTGGAACTTCCTAAAATGTATGAAGGGGATTCAAGTGAAATCTCCAAACAATGGGATGGAGTGCTAACTGACCATCTCTTATCACCCAGTTGAATTGTTAGCTAGAGAAGCCCCAAGGAAAGCTCTGAACAAATCAGCTCTTATCAGGACTAGAGGTTGATTAGCACAAACTGACAGTAATTGCTGAAGACAACACTAAACAACTATTTGAACATGGAGAACTCAAATTGGTATCTACATCTAGCTTTAAATCATAATGTTCCAGTGTCTTTTGTATGGGAAGGTACTCTGCAGATTATCAGAAGAGAAACTTCAAAACCAATCCAGTCATGAATGCTATGATCTACAATGTTGTTTATCTACAAAATATACTAGGGCAATGGTAGCCAAACCTCATGGGGTAATTAACAAACGTGATGTATTTATTAAGCCATTCCACGCGATGGGACATATCATGAAAAACATGCTTGGATAGCACAGACATCGAAGATAAAACTAAATAACAATGGGAAAATAAAAGTACTGATAAATGACTCCTAATGCCATTCTATAGTACTAATAGATGAGTGCCTTATTTGGTTGTTGTATTAGTCTGATTGTTCATTCCAGCTGCCCAGAACTGAAAAGATCACATAGAAAGTATAATATTTAAAACACTGCTTGGATCAATAGCTCTAGCTTCTTATTGGCTAACTCTTACATCTTAACTTAACCCATTTCTATTAATCTGTGTATTGCCACATGGCTGTGGCTTACCAGTTAAAGTTCTGTCAGGATACTGTGGAGCTACATGGCTTTTCTCTGACTCTCCCTCCTTTCTCCCAGCATGTCATTTAGTTTACCCCTCCTACCTAAGCTCTGCCCTATACAGGCCAAGGCAATTTCTTTATTCACTAATGGCAATCTCAGTATACAGAGGAAAATCCCACATCATTTAGTTATCATCAGAGAAGCTTTTAGACACAGAGCCTGACATTACAAAGAGAGGAAAAGACCTTAGAGCTCACAGCCCTAGTTGGGAAGCCTCTGTCAATTCCTTTCCCTCACATCTTAGGAAGCTCTGAGAAAGAGAAATCAGAAAAAGTGTAAAAGCCAGGGAGTGGGGATGTAGAGCACCAGAAGAATAAATAAGTCTTTCTAAAGCAGTTGAGCAAAGCTCATATAAACTCATCAAGACTGAAGCAACAAACAGACTCTACATGGAACTTCTTCAGTACCTCTGCATTTGTATTGCAGGGTTAACTTCACTTGTTTTATGGGAATCTTGAGCATAGGAATGAGTGGATCTCTGATTCCTGTACCATTTCTTGGGCTCTTTTCATTCTGTTGGTTTGCCTTGTCCAAATTCTTTATAATTGCTTTGTTTTACCTCGCTGTATTTTCTCTTGTTATGATTTGCTGTTATGTTAGATGTCTGAGATTATCATTATAGATTTCAAGGCATATTAAAGAATCATAAAACCAATATGGTACTTGTACATACACATATAAATAATACATGGATATATAAGAAATAAAATTGGAGACCCCAAATATGTGTAGATATCTCTATTGTCGTCAGATGTTTGACAAAGACCTTAAAAGAATAAATTGAAAACAGGATGAATCTCCAAAAAATAGTACTAGAAAACTGAATGTGCACATGGAAAATAATTAAATTAGACCCTTATATATCACCCTGCATAAAAATTATCTCCAAATCAATAAAAGACCTCAGTTTGAAAACTGAAACCCTACAATTGCTAGATGAAAAGACAATACACTAAAATTTATAGATTTGTAAAGATAACTGATGGTTTGTTATTTTTCTTATAGAATATTATACATTTTTGTAATTTATTCATGAATGACATAATTTCATCTCAAGCTATGCAGAAAAACATTTTTTTGTAATTCATTTATATTTTTTGGCTGATATGTTACCTCTCAATTACTTGTTTTATTTTTACAGTAATTTGGATAGCATACAAAATGATGGTTTTCACTATTACCTTCCCATACATATGTATCATTATTTTTGTTCTTACTTTTCTCCACTTTTCATCCATATACTGTCTCATCTACTGCTCATGAACATTTTTTAGCTAATTTTGCACACATGTATACAATTCTTTAAAACATTTTGTTTTAAGTAAACATAAAATAAGTAGCTTCCACATGTAACTAAGTAATTTCAAATTGAACCAAAATTCACAATTAACCAAAACTTTTTTTTACAAAAGTTATGAATGTAAATTTTTTTGTTTTTTTTATTGTTAACAGAAAAATTTAAATTTACTCCCCTTGTCCCAGGCCCTCCCGCACCCCAATACCCCACCCACCATCCCCTTGCTTCCTTAAGATGGGGCAGGATACCCTGCACTGTGGGAAGCCCAAGGCCCTCCCTGCTCCATCCCGGTCCAAGAAGGTGTGCATCCATATAGAAAAGGTTCCCAAAAAGCCAATACATGGAGAAGAGATAGGTCCCTGTGCCATTATCATTGACTTCTCGATCAGTCCCAATT
>JAQHUG010000028.1:2541374-2556043 GCA_028555095.1 Dicrostonyx torquatus | reverse complement strand
CTATATTTCTTAATTATACATTACAGTTTTAAATGAGCTGTACAAACACAATACCTTAATCAAGAGCAGAAATATACATATGTAACTAAATCGACCTTAAATTCATATCAATAAACCAAGATCCATAGCTTCATACCAATGTAAATCTCTATAGCAAATCCCCCTTAAATGTAAACAAACATTTATAGACAATATTTGGTAATACGGGTGTAATTCTCTCCAAACTGCTTCCTCCTTTTGTTGTGCAAAGTAATTTTGGGGTGTGTTCATGGTGACCTTTTGGGAAATCTAGGTCCCTCAAATCAAATTTTTCTGGAAGGATTCCACAGGTTCTTATACTCTATGGAAACAAAAGAAGAACCTCTTTCCCTAAGCAACATATCCTTAGACCCTTATTTTGAAGTCAAGAAACCACCCAAATTTCTATGCTGGTTTAGCTTAGCAGCCCATACAATAAACTGTCCCTCTGGACTTAGTTTATTTACAGTCAAAAATTTCAAAGAATACCCAATAATATTATTAATCCAGACTCTCTGGGTATTTTCCATCTTTACATGGCTTAGTATGTTTTACTCTATTACTTTTTAATATTTATTTCATTATCTTTACTCCTTTAATCTCTGACTGCCTATACTCTGTCTTTTTAAATACTTTGTTATATTCATTTTTTGTAAACCATTAACTTCTTTTTATGACTCTCTATACTCTTTATCTTCTCTCTCCCAAGCCTATGTACAATTTTTAAACACACTGTGACCCATTTAGAGGTCTTTTATGTATAAATTTGTCTTTATTGCATATCTGTAATTATCATTTGACCAGGAGCACTTTTATTTTAATGCTAAATGGGTGTGACTGAGAACAACTCCGCAGTTCTGTCTGCTTTTTCCACATAGTCCAAAATGATGGAGACATGTTTGCTGCTTCTGAGAGCCATACACATTGCCTCATTTTCAGGCACAAATAGGTTCTATGTTGCCATTAAGCAAGTTGTACCACTCTGTTCAAAAAACCCATTTTAGTTCTCTATTGTCAGACCTTGTCAGAGATAGTACTGGAAGCATGGTCCAGGAACCTGCCATTTCAAAACAGCATGGCTTCTTTTTCTGCTATCAATGAATCAGTAAGACCTCTCTTAAGGGAGATAAACATACTGACAACAAGCAATGCCCATTTGGAAAAATAAAATGACTAAACTTTGTTTGTTAGTGTCTAGTATTATTTGCCAAGCCCTCATAGGCTTTATTTGAATATAGTAGGACATGATAAAGCACCAATTTGTTGTAGGAAGCCACCTTATCTTTCCTGGCTTCCCATACTCGCAAAATAACCACACTGTATTAATTAAATCACTGTTTGACCCATTAGCTCAAGCTTCTTATTGGCTAATTTTTACATGTTAATTTAACCCATCTCCATTAATCTGTTTATTGCTTGTGGCAGTGGCTTACTGGCAAAGTTTCAGCATGTTTGTCTCTGACAACAGATCCATGGCTTCTCATTGACTCTGCCTTTTTTCTCTCAGCATTCAGTTTAGTTTTCCCTACCTTGCTCTACTCTTTTCCCTGTCACAGGTGAAGACAGTTTCTTTATTAACTAATGGTATTCACAGCATATAGAGGGAACTCCCTCATCAGGTATCAAAACCTTTGATCCCACATCAGGAACCTTATCCTTTGATCAAGCTGAGGACTAACTTTTTATCATAGAACCTTTATCCAGCAATTGATGGAGGTAGATACAGGTTCCACAGCTATGCACTGTGCCAAGCATCTAGAGACCAGTTAAAGAGAGGGTGCACTAATATGAGCAAAGGGATTAAGACCACTAAGGGGATACTCACATAAACAAGTGACCTGAATTAGTGGGGGCTCAACAGATAGCTGGGGAACCTGTATGGGCCCAAACTAAACCCTTTGAAAGTGAATGACAGTTGTATGGCTTGGACAGTATGTGGGACAACTTGCAGTGGGACCAGGATTTATCCCTTGCTTGAACTGGCTTTTTGGAACACTTGTGTTTTGGAGGGATATCTTACACTGTCTTAATATAAGGGAGAGATACAAGGGAGAGAACCTTGATTTTACCGCAAAGTGATGTGCCAGAATTTGTTGATTCCCCATGGAAGGTTTATCCTTTTTGAGGAGTGGATGGGATTGGGGTGGGGGGAGATAAGGTGGGATTGGGAAGAGGGGAGGGAGTGAAAAATGGAATGGGTACATAAAATGAGAAAAGACTGTTTTAAAAATTTTAAAGAGAAAAAATGAGAAAAGACCATTTTAAAACAAAAGAATTAAAAAATAAACGAAATGATATATTTCCAAACTCTCACCAGCTGTAGCACTTGGGAAAACAGGCTCTGCACCTTTCCTGGGCAGCAAAATAGAGCTGACTCTATTGACTTGACTATAAGTAAACATCCGTGAGGATGTGAGCATGGGAAATCTGTCCCTAACAGTATTATGGGTGTGAGAGATTTTTTTGTCCCACTCCACAGACCCTATCAACTGTGACAGGTAGGGGATCTTGCCTAGGAAAGCTGTCCCTGCCACTTCATGGTGGGGGAGAGCTGGTAAGCTAACCAACTATGCAACTAACCAGGCCCAGAACCAGGGTTTTGAGATGGACCAAAACCACACCATCTAAGATGAGCTGGAAAATGGAAAGGAGCTATTCCTTCAGAACCAAAACTGCAGTGTCTTAAAAACTAAAGCAATAGTAGGATAACTAAGAGGAATTCCAGTGAGGGTCCAACATCAATAGACTAGCAGAAACCAAAGACCTCAAATTAGACCAATGTCTCTTTGAAATGAACACTTGCAATTAAAGATATATGTATAAAAGTGTTTATTCAGTGGCTCATTATTTCTCATTACATCTTCTATGACTAGATATGTTGAAGTTACAAGGGCAGAAGGCAGATACTAAAGAATGGGAAAAAATAGGTTTGATATAAAAGGTCTTAAAGACACAAAGAATGAAAAAAAAAAGAAAGTTTAATGAAAAACTGAAAAGACAAATATATATGTATATATTTCATTTCCAAGGTTTTATATATATATATATATATATATATATATATATATAATTTTCTAAATTCTCTAGTGAAGTAGGTATTTGTGTCTTAAAGATGAGTATTTGTGCATATTTATGAATTTGTCTCTATTTATGGCTGTTGAATATTTGTATATATAAAAGTATGCTGATGATTTTGGTGCTATTCTGAGTGTATTTCAAACACATTATTTTCAGTGTAAGCTCTGCTTTTCAACTGTGTTATAATTATAATATTTATCTAAGAAACATATTATTCTTAGTTATGTGGAAAAATAGAAGGACATACTCTTTATGCTTTGATAGATTTCAGTCATTTGGAAACAAAATAAAAGTTTATATTTGATCTGTTAAATTGATATATCATTATGGTAATAATTTGACACTTTTTAGTATATGAATATACAGATTCCTAAGGGAATAATAGTTTCAAATGTATACTTGATCTCTGCCAAAGGAAACCATTCATTACAGTTTGTAGATGAGTTGAGATGCTGTTTATATCTTCATCTTATCCTGTGTTTTTCTCCTCTGTATAAAACACTAATGTCTTTCTTATTCTGTTCACTTAATTTAGAACCTAGAAACTACACACATAAAAATAAAAGAGAAACTATAATACTGGAAATAGGAGAGCTCTATAGTTATAATAAAGTTCTTTCCCAGAAAACAACCCAGCATCAATTATATTCACAGTCATGTCTGGAAGAAAAGATTAAATATTGCAGTAACATTAAAGTTTACAATAACTATTCCCTTGTTCCTTTATTTAAAGGCCGTGTGATTGACACATTTTATTAGCTTGCTCTATGCCTGTAACATTGTCATAGCAACTGCTAAATTAATTACAAACTTGAGTCAACTTGTTGTGTTTTTATAGCTGTCTCTCTGAATGCCCTTCATAACAATTGTAGAATTCGCCCCAAATCCCAGACATATTACTGCCAGTCTGATTTAAATTCTCTTCTTATTTAGTTCTCTTCTTTTTATTTTATACCAGATCTACAGTCTTGTCATTCTTCAGACATGTCCTTTTTTGAGCTACTGACTATTTCAGAATGAAGTCAAATTGGAGTGAATATAGGTTTAAAACATTTATATTCCCTTGTTAAGGAAACCATTACAATTAATTATAATCTGTAATATATATGCTTCAAAATATTTATTGACAAAAATAAATCCTGTGTTAAAAATGCTGCACAGCACATTATAGAGAATTTGGCAGCAACAAATGTTCTCATGATAGTAATATACATTTTTAATTAATAAGTATCTCAAATGAAATATCTATTATACAACTTATTTTGGCAAGCTAATTTTCTTACATTATAATCAAAATTTCATTTCTTTTATTTGGTTAAGATGAAATAATTATTTTTCAAGCTTTTCTTTTTCTTAATTATTTATGAACATATTAGGCATACAGAATTGCTTTTATACCACTAGGAATTAAATATAAACAGAGAGTGACTGCTGCAACATTGCTGACTGTGTCTGAAAATTGTCACAGATTAAGCTGGGACAGACTGCTGATGATATCATAGACTATTTTCACGAGTAGGGGAAGTGAGTGGAGAAGATGGTGTTTCAAATATAATGAATGTACTTTAATGTATTGTCAGGATCTTTTGAGAAAAAAGAAGAAAAACAGTAGCTTTGATTATGTCAGTGTGGTTTTTCTTATGTATTTCTGGTAGATAAATGTGACCTCAGTTTTTGACACAAAATGTCATCATCAATTTACCACCTAATTCAGAGTCCACGCCAATTCTTACAGTCATTTTCTTCTTCTATTATAACTTAAATCATGTGATTTCAAGCCCTGGTTTCATAAGTGTTGTTGTTAGATTTTTCATATATTTCTAAAGAGAAAATTTGCCACTTAAATATCTTCTAGATATCTCTCTAGAGCTAGGTTTCTTGCTAACCCTTATAATGGCTCCCTCATTCAAGATACCAGTTTCCTTTCTCTTATCTTTGTCCTCATCCTTCTTAACTACCCATTCCCTCAAGTTCATCTCACTCCTCCCCTTCTCTTCTCCTCTTCCCCTTCCACTCTCCTTTCTCCTCCCACACCCATACTTTCAATTTTGTCAGGCAATTTTGTGTGTTTCAACTTTCCAGGTGGATCTATGTATGTTTTTCTTACAATTCACCTTATTATTAGCTTCTCTAGGATGATGAACAATTGGCTCAATATCTTTTGTTTACAGCTGCAATGGTCTGTCCTCTTCCTTTAAGAGCCCACTGCCACCATTCAGCGAATGGCACCATTCTATTTTTACCATAATATTTGGTGCTCGTGACACGGCCAGGCTCTCCCACATACCCTCTGGCCAACAGGCAAGCCGGCTGAGAACTCGTGGAACCCTGGGTTCCAGAACCAGGTTTCTTTACAATAGCTCTGTGTTCTATCTGCCTGAAAGCAACAGGTATAGGACCAAACTAGTCTATCTGATTGTGTTTGATCATGGCTGGGGCTGACTGAGGGGCCATTGGCAATGACACCAGAATTTATCCCTACTGCATATACTGGCTTTTTCTGGACCTATTTTCTTTGGATGGATACCTTGATCAGCATAGATACAGTAGGGAGGGTCTTGGACCTTCCACAAAACAATGTGCTTTCCCCTCTCTGAGGATTGTATAGGGGTGGGGTAGAAGGGTATGTGAAGGGAATGGGAGGAGATAGGAAGTGGGAACTTGGATTGGTATGTATAATAAAAAAAAGGCAGTTTGTTTTTTTAAAAAAAAATAAAAAAGGAGAAAAGAACAATAAGTAAAAAAATATCCATACTTTGTTTAAAAAAGTATTTTAAGCACATTCAGTGAATCATGGAATTAATATTTTACATAAAGATTTTCTAAACTTGTAAAATATAAATCTCAAAATTGTATAGAAATAACAAATTAGAGAATGCATTGATGACGTTAGCTGTGAAGCCACAAAGACAAGATCCACACTATCCGCAACAAAATTAAATTATACACGTGATAATGGCTTATTTCAGACTGAGATTTTTCTCAGAATGCTATGCTTTTGTCCTTTTGACTATACTGAACAGCAAAGTCAGCACTAAATACAGCATACAAATGTAAATTTAAAATATGGCTACTCTGGACTCTTTTCAAATTACTGTTAGATCCAAAATGGCAGCGTCACAAACAGTGTACTAAAGACAGCATGAGCTCAGTTCGAAAAGGACTCTGACCAGGTGAACAAGGCTTCCTACTGGATAGAAAGAAATTCAAACTCAGCACTTCTTTGAATTTCTGTGAGGTAGGTTTCTCCTTGTCAGGAAAAGAAAGCTAGTATTTCCCTTATCAGGTAACAGTAGTCAACAGCCCTGGCCATCTACTATCTGATTAACTTAAATAAACTTGCAACAGATTAAAATCCCCACACTAGTCCTTAGGTTTGGAGGCAAGCCAGACATTAATCACCATTAATCCCAGTAGATTGCAATGTGTAAGAGAAGACTGCGCATTTAATGTGTATGTCTGTGATTCTCATTTTGAACTTCAGCAACCTATCTGCAGCACCCACTGCCCTTCCTCTCACTCGCTGTGCATAGATGTCTGCACGTAGGCATGGTTTGAGGTCTGTCTGCTTGTGGACAATAAGATTCACCTTTTACTGACTATGAAGTCCTAACTGACCATACATTCACAGTCCTTTCTCAGCTGCCCATATGTCGAGATGACAAGAATGTGTTACTATGCTCAGAGAAAGCAGAACTTTATACAATCCCAGAGTGTAACTATCTTACACAGTAATTAATTCTAATAGAGTAACATAACATTTTCCTTCTCCAAATACGTCCCGACACATATCTCATAATGAATTCAAATGAATAGGGACATGAAAGATTTTAAAATATTGCATTATGGTAAGATATATGTTATTCCGCATAATAAATCTGAAGAACATTCTGGAATGCTCATGAAATTGAAACTGGGTATTTATATGATTACAGAGCCTTCCGATAGACTCTAGTCATAAAGAGATTTGCTTCAAAAGTGATGCTTCTCATTTGCTTTTCCCTGGCATTCCTTCTTTAGGTAAGCTTCTAATCGCAATCACCATCCCGAGAAAGGGTTTAACAACACATATTCTCTTAAACTGTTAATTGAATTTTGAAATTCCTACTTTAAAAATAGACTTTGCAACTCCTGGAGACGTGAAAAGTTGTTGTAAAGTACAGATGTCTAGTCTTATACTCATATTTTTTTAACATGAAGAAGATAATTAAGTCCATTTTGCCTCTGTGCAGGGCCTCCTAATCTATATGCACTGAGGGGCAAGTCAAATCTGTAAGGAGATCCATTCAGATTACTGGTGAAGGGCATAGAAAATTCAGGATCTAATGAAGGCCACTGTGTACTGACTGTCCCCTGAACTCACAATTAATCACATTTGACAGCTGACTTCAAAATGCAGATCACTTGGCAGATAACAACATATGTCCAAATATTCTCTGCCCTCTCCTTGAGCTGTGTGTATGTGTTTTTAAAATTTATCAACCTAGATGTTTTTCTACATTCAATGTAAATTTTTCAGAACTTCCTTAAATAACTAGTACTTAAGTGTCCATTTAATTATCTCATGTGGTAATAAATGTGTTGAATGGCAACAAAGAACATAGACTCCAAAGATATATATATTCTTTGCATAACAACTTAATATACATAGCTACTGTCTCTATAGTCCTTGATTAATGATATTAATGGTAAATGGTTAATTCATTTTTATTTCCTTAAAATAATAAATTCTAATTTACATTCATAATTTACCTGACTCATAGAAACTAATTACTCATAATCTCATATGATATTTAATACACTGAAGGCTATATAAGCACTTAATATTAAATCCATCACTTCAGATCAATATTTTATAATCTTTTTTGCAAATGTTATGCTACTAAAATATTTAAATTGGGAGCATAAGAACTACCTATTATCAAAGAAAGAAAGGAGAGATAAAATGATAATGATGTTTTCAAAAAATAGTTTATTGGGCTGGAGAGATGGCTCAAGTGTTAAGTGCTTCTTTATAGGACCTGGGTTCATTTCCCAACACCCACATGGCAACTTACATCTCCAGTTTCAAGGGATCCATCATATTAATATGTGTTGCATATGTCTGTGCATGCAGGCAAAACACCCGTACACATTAAATAAATAAATCTTTAAAAAAGAATAAAAAATGAGTTTATTTTGGAAGCAATATAAGGAAAAGAATTTGAGGAAATAAAAATCACAGTTTTATAGTAAGTATGGCCCTACCATTTTTAATGCAAAGAATACATTCCCATTTCAAAAGGTTTGTAATCTCCTGCAGCATTTGCTATTACATATGCAGGAATAATAAAGTTAAATACATATATGCACTCACTTCTAAAGCATTTTAAATATGTTAGCTATACTTATTTAGATAATAAAATAAAATTTATTTGAAAATCAGTTTATTTCTTTCAAGTGGAGATGATATGGTGATTATTATTATACAACTTATAACATAATACATGTATTTTACACACTACTGGACACCTTAAATTGTAATCTTCCAGAATTAAGAATATAAATACAAAACCAGCCATGTGAGATTTTTAATTGCATTCTAAAATTAATTTTGCAAATACTACAAATAGCAATGTCTAATTTTACTAAGTCAGTTAGTTCATGGAAGTGGTGATATAATAAAGAGCAAATGGTATTAACCAAACTTAAAGACAAGAACAACTTTAAATAGAATATTGCATAAACAATAAATTCAGAAGGTATTCTGGGCTTAAGAATAAAATCAACCACATACAACTCTATAAATAGTGTAAACGTCATAGCTGTAACTGATATCAAAAACATGTAAAGTCCATATGCATAAAATTGTGCTTTAAAATACTCTTCAACGTCCTTTCTATTTCAAACCACTAAGTCTGTAAACATATACATACTTCAAAGGAAGGTAAAATCACTCTTCCAAATGTATAACAAAAAGAATTAATATACTTAAATTTCTCCATTCAGATTTGAACAGAAGCCTTTTTGAAATATAGATTTGGATTTGGAGTTTTTGTTATTATTGTTGCTATAGATTCGTTTAGTCTTAGTTTAGTTTAGAAGCCATTTATCAAGAAGAGGACAAGCTCCAATTGGAGTGTCTTTGGCGCTCAACAGTCTCTCGGGAATAGGTCGGTGTAGCCAGGAGCGTTTGTGTCTCTTTACCACAGAATTCTAGGTTAGATTAAATGCCATTTTCTACAGCTCTTTGAAGAGGTTGAAGACTATTCATACAGAATATAATCTCTATGTATCTAAAGAACCTGATTAGTCTAGCTATAAGTATGACAAACATAGATGACTATTGATCTACAATTCTTAATATCTATTGGAGCTTGTCCTCTTCTTGGCAAAACCGGCCTCTGGGCAAGGAACTGCCCATACCTCAACTACTGACAAAATACATAAAAGCTGGAAATGGATAAGCAAAACTGTCAAATCCTGCCAAGACAGGGTAAGATGGTTTTGAAAATTTCCTTGCCTTTAAAAATAATCTGTCAGTTATGCTAGGCCTTAGCCAAAGTTGGTTGCTTTAACACTGCAAATGTGACTTTGGGTGATTGCCCAGGTAGCCAGCTGTCTCTGTGACTTGTTACATATTTTGGAAGTTGTTTGATTGCACTTCCTAATCACTCAGGTAATGTTATTTCCCTTCTCAGATCTTTGATTGGGTTGAAGATTAGATAAATGTAGTTAGTTACTTTCTTCTCACGACTTGGCCAATTTATTGATTGCATAAGAATTAAGTTAGTTGACTGAGATGGAGGGGGGAGGGCCTTGGGCTTCCCATAGGCCAGGGTATCCTGCCCCATCTTAAGGAAGCAGGGGGAGGGAAGTGGGGTAGTGGGGGAGCGGGAGGGCCGGGAACAAGGGGAGTAAATGTAATTTTTTCTTTTAACAATAAAAATAAAAAAAGAAGCCATTTATCATGTTACCACACTGAAAGCTGTACAAAATTTAGTCTAAAGTGTAAAACTGTCATTAGCAAGCTACAGGCGTTTTTGCTCTTTATAACTATAATCAGGAGGAAGTTAAGAAATGTAAGACTTAGATTAAATTTTTTTAGTGTTTTATTTGTGTGTTTGTACACTATTTTGCGGGTGTGTGCTCACACTAATTCTAAGCCTATATAACTTCCCATGGAAGTTTTTCTTTGTTTCTGAAAGGTGCTGTTAACTACGTAGCACAGCAATTGAGATTTCAAGATCTCATCACATTATTCCATCAACTCTGCTATGTCAGGATGGTGAGAGGCCTGGTAAAGTCAATAAACTCTGTAAAGGGGCGCCCCTTGCAGCAATGGGATTTTTATGAATTTGGTTTCTACATTAGAAGTAGTGCTGTGCAAAATATTGAGACAAATGATAAACCTTTATATGTTAATTAATAACTTTTTTACCAAAATACTTTATACAGGGAAAGGAATTCCATGTCCAGGAGAATATTCTATAGCAGTAGAAACAAAGCTCTATGCTTCATCATGAAAACAGATAAATGTTAACAACTTCCCTCCAGGTGACTGACAAGCAACTCCTGAAATGGAAGCATGCCATGGATGCACTGTTGATATCTGCATCTTAAAGGTTTATTATTAGATATAGGTAAAGCGAAGTCACCTTTGGTAAGAAACCCATGGTGCTGAGCCAATGTTTGATTTCCATCCAAATAGTGCAGTCACTCTGTCTATGGTAATAGGGCATTTGGAGAACAGCTTATACATGTCTTTAAAAGCATCATGCTTTGGGCTTTGCTTATTCCCACTCTCTTCTGTGATGCTGCCCTTTGATGAACACTTAGGTGAAACACCTGTATATCTATATATCTCACAGGGGATAAAGTTTAGTCCGCATCCTCTTTCCACAATCTCTGTCGAAATTTTTTGACTCATGTTCCAGCTAAGTACTTGACCCTTGAGGCAAAGAAATATCCCCAGATCATTAATGCACATATAATTTCATATATAACTGGACTGATTTCAGGAAGATTTAATTGCATAGTGCACTCTTCAGAATTCTGCCCAGTAAGCATACCTTCCTCCATCACCCCAGGCATGTCATATAGTGCTGAAGACTGTTCTCTTTTGAGTTCTTAATGAAAATGAATCATACCTTAAAAACTAGTATATATTTCCTCTGTTAACTTTATGTAGAAAGCATTATTTTATCCACAGGTATATGCTGAAAAGCAAAAGGTAAAATTTGAGGAGCATGCTTTTGTGACTCATTAATGGGTTTTTATAGCACTGCTCTCTCAATAGAAAGAGAATACAATGATTTCAAGCCTTTCTACTTTGCAAATTATTTTTTATTTAATTAAACTATTACTGCATTACTCCCCTTTTCTTTACTTCCCTCTAACACTTCCTGTGCCCCATAATCCCCCTCATATTGATGTCATATTTTTCATATGTATATTTATGCTCAAAACACAGGTACACATGATCTGCAGTGTGTCTTCTGTGTATGTGATTTCAAGGCTCCACACACAGAACTAAAGCACCAATTTGGGGCACGCCCTTTGAGAAGCAAATCCTCGCTCTCATGTCAGTCATCAGTCACTTGCAGGTTTTGTCTGTGATTTGGCTCTAACTAATTATCATGCCACTTGCTTGTTTAGGTTCTATTTGTACAGCCATTCTGCTAGGGTATTACAGTTGTACCTTCATTATCAATTCCAAGAAACACTATTTTACATTCCCTGGTTATTCAGCTCTTAAAATCTTTCAACCCACCTTTAGTAATGTTTCCCAATTCTTATATACAGGACTTGGTTTTTATAAAAGTGTCTGTTGTGACAGGACAATCCATGATCTCTTTGATATCTTGTGTTGTGACTCTCTGTGCTCGTCTCTGCTACACAGAGAAGCATCTTCAATGAGAACTCACTTTTCAGGACAATTAAATTAATTGATAAATGATTTTTGATAGGTAATTTCTTAATATAATAATTTGATGCCAGCAATTAGCACAGTAGAGTTCTATGGAGGATAAGGTCAATCTTTATTTTATCATCAAGGTTCCATGGAGCATGCATGTGTGCCACTAAAATAGCTAAAATATCGCTAGGTCTATTTTTTCATATGACCTACAGAGAGGGCAGCTTGATAGGCATCTTGTACTTAAGGAGTACTCATGATAAATGTAGTAGCCCTTTTGGTGACTCACTAAAATAGCCAGAATAGTATACCAAATATGGAATATGCTGTCTCCAGAATCCAAAGCCACTTTAGAAAATGTATCTCTTACTTAGTCAAAGGAGCAGTCTGATACATTAACTTATTAACCTTGAGTGTATATGTCCTTTCAGAGAGTGATCTTCAGTCCTAGCAACAGCTTGGGTTGTTAAGGGTTCTCCACAAGGCCTCTTTGGACAACATCTCAATCAAATGTAATCCAGTCCCACAGCTGGAGGCTTTGCCTGGTTACTAAACAGAATGCATTCTCCATTACCAGGAATCATGTTTAGAGTAACTCTCATAGATTCTGGAGAGTTTCCACTAAACAAAGTTTCCAAATCTCTCTGACTCACCCCAGTGCACCTCAACTCCAGCAGTTTCTCCTGCATACTCTCCTTCCATCTTAGCCTCCCATTCCATTAGCCATTTCTTTTGAATCTTCCAATTTGGTGGAGTACTGAAATTGAAAGTAAATCTTTATGTCTCTCTGGATTCCCTCGGTGTCTGTTAGCTTTGCCTTTTGAGTTCCGATTTCAATAATTTGGGTATTCTCTCTGTCCTGTATTAAGTTTCCATAAGCATTTGTCTATCTTGCTGATTTTCTCAAAGAACCAAAATATATCCTTAAATTAGGAATTAAATTTTCATCACATGTATTCCCAATACTTTACAAATGTTTTAGGCAGTAGTTGAGAAAATATATATATATATATATATATATATATATATATATATAATCACTAGACACAATCAAATATCATCCACATCATCCACATTCTGAGACAGTAATAACACCTTCTAAAGATAAAATGAGTCCAATTTCTTTAAGTAATACATTTGTACATAACATTAGCTAATTAGTGTAACAAAAGGTTAAAACACTAAGTTTATCCTTCTTAATACGCCAACTGAAAGTAAACATTTAGGTAGGAAAATTGAGACATGGAAAACAGCAAATTTTCCATATTAAGAGTTGTATATCAAGTATCATATTAAAGGGATTACACAATAAAACTTTCTGTACAAAATCAACAAATAGATAGCATAGGTATTTTTGTGATATTCCATTGCCTTGCAATTGTCATCTGTCTGCTATTCAGAGCAAATAGGTGAACTGAATTGGGGTGTAGTAAAAAACTACCGCCTGGAACTTTGGTCATGTCACTATTTCATCTGGGAACATAGCTTTACTTTTATCCTTCTCTTTCATCAGGATTGGGAAGTTCAACTGCCCCTTTGTCTTTGTCACAAAAGACCCGTATTTCAAGGGCAGGCAGACTAATTTGGGACATTGTAAATTCTTTAAGATGCTTGTCCTAATTATTAATCCTAGACTTGTAATTCTTAAGATACACCCATGCTTTCATTGTACCCACTGAGAGACAGATCTTAACCAAAATACCACTGATGTATGCTGGTTCCCCTGAGCTCTGTATTTGAGCTGTTGAACTTTTGATGTCTTTAGAGCTATCATTCTGAAAGATAGTTGTAGTCGTGTGGAATTGCAATGGCATTAAAGTTAGAGAAAATGTCATGTAATCTTAGTAATCTAGGAAAGTCAAATTATTTCTTTTTCATTTATTAATTTATAATTGTTCTGGCAAAAGGTCTTAGATAATTCTTGAAAAAATGTAAGATTATAATAGTAGATCTCTGACAATACCCTACATTATTCAAGTGTCATGTTTCTCCACTTGCTTTGCTTTGGGTCTGAAAAAATAAGAATTAATAAAATGATGGATGGTCCCTGTCTCTGTCCTTAATATGTTGGTAAAACTATTTTGTTCAATGCATCTATACAAGTTTATGACGCATTGAAGAATGAGATTTTGTAGAATATAAACTCTTCCATGTTTAAGATTTGAAAGAAATAAAAGGTAAGAGTACAATTCTATTTAGGTCACAATTTCTGATTTTTCACTTGAAACGTTTCATTTTATACCTATAGCCACATCCATCTTTGGGTACTGAGTATTGAATTAATTTATTTTTAGTGTAGAATGAAATAACTCAAACTATATTAAAGTTTATCAGTCTTTTGTCCCAGTATTGACTCTAATGTTATTTTTATTCTATGTATTAGTTATTTTTCCATTATTTTGATTAAACATTGTGACCAAGATAGTGATTTGGAGAAAGTGTTTGTTTAGGGCTTACAGATCTATAGGGTGCAAGTCTATGATTTTTTTCAAAGAAGCAGCAGGTTGCAGGTAGGCATCTAGTCCAACAACTAGGAATTCTTGTCTCAAACCACAAACAGAAAACAGAGAACACACTCAAAAAGACATTAGTCCTTTGAAACTTCTGAAGCCAGCATCCAGAGGTAATATTTTGGCAAAATGCTCCATCTTCTAATCTTCTATTGTAAGAGGTGCGC
>JAQHUG010000028.1:2511234-2523877 GCA_028555095.1 Dicrostonyx torquatus | reverse complement strand
GTTTTGATTTGCATTTCCCTGATCGCTAAGGAAGTTGAACATGACCTTAAGTATCTTTTGGCCATTCGAACTTCTTCTGTTGAGAATTCCCTGTTCAAATCATAACCCCATTTTTTAATTGGGTTATTTAGAATTTTAACGTCTAATTTCTCGAGTTCTTTATATATTTTGGAGATCAGATCTTTGTCTGATGTGGGGTTAGTGAAGATCTTCTCCCATTCAGTAGGATGCCTAACTTTTTCATTCTAAATTTATTTTTACACATTTAAAATATTAGTTAAAATTAATATTAAGTAACATGCATGTATTTTATTCTCTCTGTACAAAAATATCGTTGTTCAAAGTTCAAATATGTTTATATAATACATATAATATATATTGAATATATAAACATATTCAAATATGTTTATATAATACATAATAATACATTTAATCACAATGGAGACTAGCAGTCTTCAAGGATGACCCCAACTAAGACTCCTAGCAATAGGGGATTCGTACACTAAATTGGCCATCTCCTACAACCAGACAAAACTTTCAGGAGAGGAATTGAGACACCAACAATGGCACAAATATTTTGACCTGGAGTCTGCTCTGCCTATGTGTTTGGTAAAGGGTGGTACAGATTTTGAAATTGGTCATCCAATGGCTGATCTAATCTGTGACCCATGCCACTACAGTGAGTCCACCTCTGACACTGCCTGGAGCAACAGGGCCCAGAGAATAAATCTTGTCTAGAGACCTAGAATAGAGCCAAACAGAAATGGAGGGAAACAAATGACAATTTAATGATGCTAAACTTATTCTGCTATACATATAAAGTGTTGCCTAGTGTAATCGTCATCAAATAGGCTTTATCCAGCATCTGATGGAGACAGATGCAGAGATTCATAGCCAACCATTATGTCAAGTTCAGGAATTCTTGCTTGAGAGTGAGAGGAAGGAGTGCGGGGTTTGAGGACATCACAAGAAAACCCACAGAATCAACTAACTTAGGCTCATAGTTGCTCATAGAGACTATGTAGACAACCAGGAAGCCTGCATGGGAATGACCTAGGACCCTTGTGGTTGGTCTTCTTATGAGACACTGACCATGGGAACAAGACACATCTCTGACTTTTTTTGCTGGCTTTTGGGTCCTACTCCTCATACTGGGTTGCCTTTCCCAGCTGCAAAGAATTGGTAGGTGATTCGTTATACTGAAACTCAATATGCCATGCATTGCTGAAGTCCATGAGAGGCCAGTTCCTTTCTGAGAAGAAATGAAGAAGGAATTGATGCGGTGTGGGTCAGAGGGAAGGATATGGGGAGAGACTAGGGGTCAAAAATAGAGGGGAAACTGAGGTCATGGTGTAGAATAAATTAAAATATATTGAATAAAAATTTTATCTTTTTCAATAAATTATTCAATATTGTAGCAAAATTCATAGGCAGCAATTTATTGAATTATTAAAATATTTTAGGTGAAAATAAATTGAAAATCTAATATTTTGATTAGCATTTCCCCCAAAATATAAAAATTGTGGATTATATGCATTAAAAATCCTTTTCTGGCTGGGTGGTGGTGGCACATGCCTTTAATTCTAGCACTCAGTGGCAGGCAGAGCTCTGTGATTTTGAGGCAAGCCTGGTCTACAAAAACTAGTTCCAGGACAGGTGCCAAAGCTACACAGAGAAATTTTGTCTCAAAAATCCAATAAAAGAAAACAGATATGATTTTCTATAAATGTAGAAGTATACATAAATTACACTGTTGTCTCTAGAAGACTGAAAATTTAAAATATTTCAAGATTCACCACATATTCACAATCTATACTGTTACTTTATTTCAATCATAAAAGTTGACCAGTAGATTTTGTCTAATTTCAAATCCTCAAATATATATTGATGTTTTGTCAGTTCTTTTCCAGAACTTATATAGAAGCTCATCATCACATAAAATTAAAACATATAAACAAATTTGAAATACTACACCAAATTCAAATCGCAGAACAATAAAAAAAAAATCACTTTGGAGTTAGTGAAATAAATGATGTGCCAGTCAAGGAAAGCTGAATTTCAGAAGTGGACTGACAGTCTCAACTATTTTCTGAAAAATGTGTCACATAGCTCCACTTGCCAAAAGAAAAGAGTCTTTTTGAAAATAGAAAAAACAGCACTCAACTTATATTGAATCAAAAGATTTATTCTATCTTGAATGTAACCATTAACTTTAAAGATAAAATTAACATTTTCTTGAAGAAAGCATAAGAAATGCTGTTTATTACTTGAGACTTTAAAACAAACCCCAAAACACTAAATTGGAAAGTTAAGGGAAAGAACAAGGTGAGTTATCAAAACCAAACACATTACTGAGTAAATGCCACCTTAACAAAATGAATAAGCAAACTCAAAAAGAAAGAGAATTATTACAAACCCGGTAGGGAACTCAACAACAAGAAATGTAACAAATCAGTGCTGGAGGACTTAAAATTGGACTAACATTTGTAAATCTTGAAGTATTTTATAACTTGCAATAAACATAAAACAAAATATTAAATTCCACTCCCAGATTTTTAAAAAAGCAAAATGAAGAAATTATATACTAAACAAATACTTGCACCAAAATGTTCAAAATAATTTTTGTCATTATGAATTCATTCTCAAATTTAACGGAATATAAGTCAATTGTTAAGGTAATTGCTGGTTGATACATAAAACACACACATCATTTTCCCCACCTATCTAAGTCTTGTCCTATCAAAAGGCCAAGGCAGCTTCTTTATTAACTAATGAAAGCAACCCAAATATAGAAGAATGCTCCTACACCATTTCCCCTTTTTCTTTTAAACAAAAAAGAAAGGCTTCATTTTAACATAGTAAAGTTACATATAATAAAATAGTTATCAAGTAAGAATTACAGTTATAATATTTATATCTATTTTGTCTTTTATCATAACAAAGGAAAACTATAACTTTAGCTATCCATTCTTTAACTCCATCAAAGACTCCAGAAGGATAAAATATTACTTAAGTAAACAAGAGGTAAGCAACTTATAAAACTCTAGAAATGACAGAGATATCTCACTGCCTGAACAGTCACCCAAAGTTCTTTTGTATCGTTGGGGCATCCATCTTCAGCCTACAGACCCATAGCATCCAGCAGACATTTCCATGAAGCAGGAAAATTCAAAGACAGTTCAGTCACTTTCTTTTGTGTCCTGCAAAATGTCTCGCAGACTCTTTTACGAATCAGGAACCCTGAAGGATCATCTCACCTTTAGGCAAGTTCAGCAGTCCTCTTTCTGTGGGTTCTTTGTGTCCATTTAAGCAGTCCAGGCAAGAGCAGTTTCTTGCCCAAATGGCTAGCAAACTCCATAAGGAGCCTCTTCGATGCCCATCTTCCTCTTGAAGTAGCTTGGTGCTGCCAGAAGCAGACGTGTCTCATTGTCATGAAAAGCCCTAAGTTTTTAAAACATTAAATGCCATATTCTGTAGTCTTTGAGAGATATGAAGAATGCTTATCTAACTGAAATATATCTATGCATATCTAGAAAATCTTACTAACATGACAACAAACTTAACTATTATAGATGATTATCCAATTGACCTTACATTTATGTCAACAGATACAATTTATGTCAATGCAAATTCTTCTGTATTTTGTTTGCTTTCATTGGTTAATAAACATACCGCCTTGGCCTTTTGATAGGGCAGGACTTAGATAGGCAGGGAAAAGAGAACAGTATCCTGGGAAGATGACTGAGTCAGGGAGAGCCGCCATGAAGCCGCCAGGGTTAGACATGCTGAATCTTCCCGGTAAGCCCACTACCTCTTGGTGACATACAGACTATTAAAAATGGGTTGAAATAAGATATGAGAGTTAGCCAAGAAATGGCTAGAGATAATGGACCAGGCAATATTTAAATTAATATAATTTTCATATGATTATTTTGGGTATAACTAGTGGCCGCGGCCAAGAGCCAGACACTGGGAACAAACAGCCTTGCTCCTCTCACGTGCTGGGAACACAGCTCGCACCCCTATTACAACAGTCACCTGATAATAAAGCATAACAAAATTCAAAGGGTTTGTCATAGAGCAGTGTGACCAATTAGTGTGGCTAATAATTATTTCTCATAATTTGTTTTAAATATGAGAAAAGGTAAACTGAGGAAAGATAATTTGTAAACATGTCTTATAGCAATTGTCACACATAATTTTGCTACATTTTTGCTGATTGCAGTTTAATTTAAATAGAATTACCTGGACCTAGCACACAACATTTGTTTTCATGACTTGACTCTAATAAAAAATATGCTATACAATATTTGTGCATTGTCACCTCTAGAGCTGACACAGAGGTGAGTAAACTTGATAGTTTTGGAAAGACCAATTTAGTTCAGGAAAGAGAGTATCAAAAGGAGAGAGAAGCATGTCAGTCTGGGATAATAAAACCTGCTGAGTTTGCATGCCCTAAGAGGTTATTCTTAAGTGGAGCCCAACTGGCTGTCATAATCTAATCAATCATTCCTCATTGGCTGGCCATCAAGAATTATTTTGATCCAAAATCATCCAGATACCTTTATATTTTCTGAGAAGGTGATCTCCAGAACATTTCCCCATGATTTTAGGACAATACCATGATAAATAAGATGTCTAAAATTGATAAAATAATATGATAATACAGAGAAAATAACACTCATGTTCAATATATTCGCTGGTCGAATCATAGCTCCCCTTTACACTTCTGCTTTGAAAAATCAGAATTATGACTAACGATAATTAAAATAGGACACTTACTGTGAATAGTCAAAGTGTCTGTTGCTAATTTTATCAGGAAGTTTGTAATAATAATTAAATATTTTAATCCTAGTCTGAGAAAATCTCTGCAACTTTGGTTATAAAAGAACGCTGCTGTCACCCACTTGAGTTCACCTTCAAACAGGGCCAAGACTTTTCTCATTATTACCGCTCTCCTGTAACCTCCAGTTATGCCTCTTGGAGCCATAGGTAGCCTTTGAATAAAGAGTTCATAATTAAATAATATTTGGATTCCCAGAACAGGAAGAAATGACAAGTGAGTTAGTTCTGTATTAAAACTTAAAATTTTCTACACACATTAAGCATATGATACCACAAATGGGTCATAATGGTCAAGACTAAATAACTATTTCTCCTCTTTGTTCCTTGCTAAGGGCAATAATATCTAAAAAATCACCTTTCACAAACATTTTAAATCTATGTCTCAAAGTTGCTTTTCCCATATCTGAAGTTATATAAGGAACAAGACTGGAATTGTTGGATCATGCTTTTAATCCCAGCATTCATGAGGCAAAGGCAGGCAGAGCTCTGTGAGTTTGAGGTCAGCCTGGTCAATAAGAGCTAGTTCCAAGACAACCAGGCCTGTTACACAAAGAACCATGTCTCAAAAAAACAAAATAAAACAACACAAAATAAATAAACAAATAAAATAAGGAACTGAAGACGTTTACTAGACACAGTATACTTTTTTTAACACCTGAGTTCATTGTATCATTGACAGAAACTACAAAATCAGATGCCTTTACTTAGCAAACCTGTCCCTTAGAAAAAACATCCTAAAACCAAGTATGGCCTCTCTAAGTACATTTTGCTGGCATGTTCTTAATATAGCCTTTTAATATTTTATCAATTGGTTTCTAGAAGCGTTAAACTCTTAAGAGATGATTTGATGACTTCTATGACTCTGCTCACATATCTGATCTTCATGAAAAAGTGAGCCTTTTTCTTATTTCAATATCAATGTAACATTGAATCTTACATTTCTTAAATAGATATATCCCTAGACCTGGAGTAATGTTGGCATTCCAAGTTACTAAAATTTGAATGTCAATATTTACAGAAAACACAAAGTTGGTCTTTTTCAGAGTAAATTTCAGCATATACAGTCCAATAATGTTTTGTCATTAATCAATAAACCACAAGCAAATTAATATGATTATAAAAGAAATGTAAAGATTTTACTGACACAAGAGCTATGTTGTCTTACATGTTTGTATTCATGCTACAAGCAAAACCACTGTATCACAGTCATATAAACATTTAGCAAAACAAATTAAGTACAGTGTATAGTACTTGCTAATAATAACAAGCAACTATGTATTAGTGTTCTCTATACAAAAAGAACTTACTGATTACCCATATATATGTATTCATATATATATGCATATATTCAGAACAGAGATTTGGCTAACAGGTTGTAGTCCAGCAAGTACAATGACTGTTTACCAACCGAATAATGGCCAATAACACACTAATTCTTGTGCTCACAAGGCTGGATATCTCAGTTGGATTTCAGTATACACCAGACTCCCAAAGAAGAATGTTCTAATGTCAGTGAAGAGATTGACTCTCTAGTGAGATTGAAGCAAGCTGGAAAAGAAAGAAACAATCTTTCTCTGAGAAATTTATGTATGTTGCTAACAGAAGGTATGGTGTATATTAAAAGTGTAACTTTATTCTTCAAGAGATCAAGATTAAAAATGAGTCTTCCCAGTTTGAATGATTTAATTGGGAAACTAGTTACTCATGGGTCTACTTATCTGCTTCTCTTTTAGTTAATTCCAGATGTAGACAAGTAGACAACCAAAAATAGTCTTCAAAAACGTTGTTAATAGCCTTTGTGTGTTCTGTAATGTATTGATATGTGTAGTGTATTTCGACTCAGAAAAAAGTTTACTGGAGTCAGAGGTCTTATTCTACACATGTGTCTTATGTTCGCTATGAGTCTAGATCACCCTGCATTCCCTTATTGGTGAGAGTGGGTGCATTTCTTTACTTATAACTGGATGAAAGGAGTTTAAAAGTGTAGACTATGTTACCTGAGATGGAATCGAGGTCTTATACGTTTTGGATAAACTCGGGACCTATATGGTGTGTCTCCAGGCACCTGTTATCTTTTTATTTTTGAAACCAGATCTCATTAAATTGTTTAAGTCAGACTTGACCTCAGAGTGAAGCCCTGAAAAGGCTTGAACTCACAATATCCCTGCTCGATTGAAGCTTTTCATGTATCTCCTGCAAAACTGACTATTATAAAGAAGATATAAAAATCAATATTAGTGTCACATTAAAATATTAGTCTTAAAATAAGCATATATTCATTAAAATACATTTTCCAACTTGCCACAAAGATTTACATTTTAAAAACAAGATTAGTTAAGAACATAGTGGGCTTCATCTTTCAATGGGGATGAATTGAATCTTTTTGTATTTAATTCAAAAATCTACAAAGATTGAAAAGAAGGTAATTTTACTACAGGTAAATAGATTCATGGTGAACAAAATAATGGAGGGAAAATGCTTTAGAGAAGCAAACCAAAGAGAATTGAATTGAATTTATGTCTTGAATAGATAATTATACTCGAACAGGCAATTTACCCTATAGAAACCTAGTCTCTCTCCCTCGTCAAATTCAATTCTCCTCACTCAGATGACAGGGCCTATTCATAGCTTCTCCTTACATGAGCAGAGCGAAGTAGGCAGTTAAACACTTTACTACTGATATTGATCAATAGAAATAGTTTCTTATTAAATTCTTATCTTCAAGAGAAAATGTTAGTTTTATTTCATATTTTTTTCTATAATGGTTTCCATTCTTTAAATTTTGATTCTTGAATCATTTTGCTTGATTTTCTATGTTTCCATGTTCTACCTCTAATTTCAATGTGTAAAAACAATTTCACTTTTAAATATTATGCATTTTTAAAATTTCAGTCTATAATATTCGTTATTATTTTTACTCCTTAGCATCATACTAATACACCAAAATGAACACCACTCAAAGTAAAAATTCTGTTTCTCTGGTTTCATATCAATATTTCTATCATGGAGATACTGGAACTTACAAAGTCATAAGTTTATGACTCCAGAATTGCTGCCTATATATATGATAGTCAATTGTGTTTTTCTACTCACTTAAAAGATATGTAGTTGAGATTAGATTTTAAGGTAGACAAATAAACAAATACCATTGAAATTATTAAATATGTTATTTTTTTAATATTCTAATAAAATTATAAACATCTGTTAATATAAAAGTTAAAAAGGTACTGATAGCTTTTAAATTTTTCAATCAAAATTGTAAAGAAGAAAATATAGTTACAGAATAGAAAATGACTTTTCTAAATTGGATACCAGAAAGTCATATAAGCCAGTATTTTAGATATCCCATTAACCACTTTTAAATAATATGGCATTGGATAAATAACAAGATATGTTGACATAGAACATAAATCTTAATCAAAAAATCAATAATTTTGTCAAAACAAAGAAGGGCAGGAAAAAAAATAGAACAGGTGAGCCCAACAATAATTTACCGCAGTTAGAGACATTCAGTCCATAAACAGAAACTAATCTATGGCTTTTCAGTTTCTTCAAAGTATTTGATTTCATGACAAGGCAGTGAGTCTGTGTTGAGGACAATGACATTGGTCACAATAGTAAAATTTAGAAATTGCATCTACTTTGGTATTGAAATCAAAGTAGCCAATTTTTTCAATATTTTCTCTATATTTGCACCTAATTAGGTATTTCAAAGAGCTGAGAATGTTAATTTGTTGAAACAGGAATATCTCTAGGAAACAGATTCTATCATTCACAAAGTTGTAAGAAAATCAAAGGAAGCTTAAATCAATGTAATTTTGGATTAGCAGTTTGTTTGTCTATGTTGAAGCTAACTAGTACATAATTAAGTTTGTTAGGATTCATCTCTAGATTTTAAGAATATATATATATATATATATCCCATTTTTAGAGAAATAGGTCTGATTTTTTTTTTGATTCTTTTTCTCTGATTCAGTAGGATGCCTTTTTGTCTTAATGACTGTGTCCTTTGCTTTACAGAAGCTTCTCACTTTCAGGAGGTCCCATTTATTTATTGTTGTTCTTATTGTCTGTGCCACTGGGGTTTTACATAGGAAGTGGTCCCCTGTGCCCATGTATTGCAGGCTACTTCCCACTTTCTCTTCTATGAGGTTCAGTGTGGCCTGATTTTTTTTAAACATAATTGGATCAACATATTTTTGGAACCTGAGAAAAATGGAAAATAATTGAATAAAAAATAAAAAGTGAAGAAATTGCTATTACATAGGTATGACCAGAAATAAAAGGAGGCATCGTGCCCAATTATCCATTTAATACAATGAATAAATTTGCTATTTTATTCATCTATTTTATTTTTATGTAGTGTGTATCTAATAAAATTTCTTCAAAAATCTTAAAACCCATGCACACACACACATATATATGCAAATTTATAAATATTTACAGAAAATACAAGTGAATAAGTTATGCCTATGTTTATATACATATACACATACATGATATATTAGAAACAGTATTAACTATTCTCTTAAAAATAAGGGAAATAACAGAGGAGAAAGTTAATCCTCACTGTGCTGTAGATTGAGAAGTTACCTGAATTTTCTCACCAAAAAAATTGAGAGAAGTTAATCATTGCATGTCAATATCATTTGAACTAGAGAAATTATTGGAAACAAAATCAAATAATAGATTAATATATACCATGAATAAAGAAGTCAAAACTTAAGCACCGAAGCAAACCAAATCATTCACCTATGATTCACAAATGAACTGAGCAGTTTTCTAAAGCAGAAGCAAAAAAAAAGTCAATAAATATTTTAAAGAAAGTTTCCTGTTATCTCTAGACACTAGACTATAAAGAATGAAAAGTTTTCTGAGATTCCACCTCATCCCAGGAACAGTAGCTATCAAGAAAATAATGAACAAATGGTCATGTGTCTAGCAGAAAGAGGGATCATAAATCAATGCTAGTGGGAATGAAAACAGGCATAGGTACTGTGAAAATTTACAGATGGTTTCCTCAAAGAAACCAAAAATAGAATATTCATGTGATCTAACTGCACTATAGCAAAATAAATCAAAGTCAACTAGCCACAGAGAAGTGTGCATTGCTTTATTGCTATACTATTCACATTAGACAAAAATGATGATCAATCCTAGATGGTCTTCCTCTCATATTTAGATAATATTGCTTTTTTACATGATAGAATTCATTTGATGTTTCAAATATTGAGCTACCATTGAATCTCTGGATGAAGTCTACTTGGTTGTGGAAGGTGTTCCTCACTTCACTTTCTAAGTATGTATGTATTTTTGCATCTATGTTGAAAAGGAAATTGGTCTGTGATTCTCTCTCTCTCTCTCTCTCTCTCTCTCTCTGTTGAGTTGTTATGTGTTTTGGTTATCTGGCAAACTGTGGCCTTCTATAATGTAAGAGCAAGGGTTCTTCCTCTATTTTGTGGAGTATTTTGTGTATTATTGAACTTAGCTTTTCTTTGAGATTTTAGTAGAATTCTATGGTAAAACTCTTTGTATATTTTGCTTATATATTTATCTATTTATTTAATTTAAATTTTCCAATTCAGTGTAGTATGTTCTTATGATTCTTTGCATATCCTTAATGTCTGCTGCTTTGCCCCTTTTCATTTCTGAATTTGTTAATTTTTTATATTCCTTGTCTTTATTTCATTTAGTTTGGGTATGTGTTTGTCTAGCTTTGTGGTTTTTCTCAAAGAATCAATTCTTGATTTTATTGTTTTCTTTGTTTCTTTTTTATGTTTTCTTCAGTACTCAGCTTTATTATTTCATGTTGTCTAGTCTTCTTAAGTGTGTATACTTCTTTTTTTTCTAGAAATATCATATATGCTATTAATTTGTTCATTTGAGATCTCTTCATTTTTAATTGGATCATGTGGTTCTCTAAACATTATTCTTAGCCCCACTATTTGTTTTGTTTTATTTGTTTGTTTGGTTGGTTGGTTTTTCGGGACAGGGTTTCTCTGTATAACTTTGGCACCTGTTCTGGAACTAACTCTTTTAGATTAGGCTGGTATCAAACTCACAGAGAGCCTCCTGCCTCTACCTCCTCAGTGCTGGGATTAAAGGCATGTGCCACCACTGCCTAGTCTTGGGTTCTCTTTTGCTGTGTTATATAGATTCACGTATGCTGAGTATTATTTACTTCTGTCCCTATCCAGTTTATATTTAGTAAAGCATAGTTACATTTTTTATTAGCTTTCTGTTTTTTTTGTGTGTGTGTGTGTGTTGTTGTTGTTAATATCCAGCTTTAGTCACTGGGACTTGAGATGAGGCATGGAATATTTCAACTTTTTTATATTTGTTGTAACATGCTTTGTGTGGTTTTGTGCAAAGTTCAATGAAGTGCTGAGAAAAAGGTATTTTTTGCATTATGTTTAATGTTCTATAAACAACTGTTAAGTCCATTATGCCTGTTGGCTACACTATTTTTGTTTGGATTTTTTTTGGTCTGGATGACTTGTCTTTAATTAAGAGTGGTGTAATGATGACACCAACTATCAGTATATTGGAGTCAGTATGTGATTTACACTGTAGTTGTGTTTTCTTTTGTAAACTTGAGTACTGGTGTCAAGAATTGCAATGTTATCTAAATGGATGAATATTTTGATGAGTTTTGAGTCTCCTTCACTATCTCTTTTGAATATTTTGGTTTACATTCGATTTTATTAGGTATAAAAATTCCAAATGCCTACATCTCTTTGCATCTTAGATTCAATATCTTTTCTCCACACTTTATTCTGAGAAAATATCTATCCTTGGTTAATTTTTTTTGGCTCTCTTTTCATTTGTTCTTCTTTTATTTTTTTCTTCTTCTTTTATTTTAATTGTTAAAAAATATTTACATTTACTCCCCTTGTTCCCGGCCCTCCTGCTCCTCCCCCACTACCCCACCACCCTCCTCCTGCTTCCTTAAGATGGTGGAGGATGAGATTATTTTTTTCTCCAGGTGCAGTTAACTGCCTTTAGTTACAATTTATTCTGGCACCTTGTGTAGTACTGTATTTGTAGATAGATAATGCTTAAATTGATTTATATTATGGAATAGCTTATTATCTCAATTTATGGTGTCTGAATGTTTTATTGCATAAAGTAGTAAGGACTGTCATTTGTGGTCTTTTAGAGTCTCCAACACATTTCTAGCTTTTAGAGTCTACTATGAGATGTCAGATGCAATCTCAATGTTTGCCTTTATATGTTACTTTTCATTTGCCTTTACAAGCTTTAATATTCTTTCATAATTCTATATGTTTAAGTGTAGATTATTATGTGGCAAGAGAACGTTCTCTTCTGGTTCAATTTTTGGTACTCTATATGCTTTTTACTCAATTAAAGGCATACTTCCTACTTTAGGTTACGGACATTTTCTTTTTTTTTTAACCTATTTTTTTTCCTTTTTTAAATTGTTAAAAGAAAAATTTACATTTACTCCCCTTGTTCCCGGCCCTCCCGCTCCCTCAATACCCAACCGCCCTCCCCCTGCTTCCTTAAGATGGGGCAGGATACCCTGCTCTATGGGAAGCCCAAGGCCCTCCCCTCTCAATCTCAGGCTAAGAAGATGTGCATCCATATAAAATAGGTTCCCAAAAAGCCAATACATGCAGAAGAGATAGGTCCCAGGGCCATTATCATTGGCTTCTCAGTCAGTCCCCATTGGCAGTCACATTCATAGGGTACAGTTAGGTCATATGCTCATTCAGTCTTGGTCCAGGTGGATTTGATGAGCTCACAATAGATCAAGCACACTGTCTCTGTTGGTGGG
>JAQHUG010000028.1:2471850-2483593 GCA_028555095.1 Dicrostonyx torquatus | reverse complement strand
TTTGGTGATAGAGAAGGCAGAGGGATTTCTGATTGTAGAGGGCCCAAAGGTTGAATTACCTTATTGACAGTTCTTAGATCTGACAACATTCTCCATTTACCAGATTTCAGTTTTACAACCAGTATAGGAGAATTCCAAGGGGTGGTTGATTTTTCAATATGGTTAGCACCCATGTGTTCTTGTTTTAAAGCCTGCAACTTATTTTCAGCTAGAGGCCACTGCTTAAACCATATTGGTTTTTCATTAACAATTTTAAAGGTAGGGCAGTTGGTACCTCGAAAGGTGTGTATTCCATTGCTGCAGCAGATCACAACCCCATAAATTTACTGCAATATTAGCCACATATGGTTTCAACTTCCCTCTTTGACCTTCTAGCCCAATACAGTCAACCCATCTCGTGCTTTGTTTAACCTGTGATATGGTTCCAATCCCTAGTAATAGAGCATCTGCCTCTTGAGGAGGCCAACTTTGATGCCAAGATTTTGGAATAATGATTTTCACAACCATACCTGTTTCTATCAAACCAAAAATTATAATGCCATTTATATGCACACTTAGCTTTGGTCTTTGATCAATTATAGAAGTCTGCCAGAATATACGCTTCCTATTTCCTATTGAAATTTTTGACTTATCCTCCATGTTTATGCCATCATCAAGAACATTATGGTCTTTTGCAGAATATTTTGGATTTTTAAATTTTCCTGGTGAGACATGTCCTCCACAGTTACTGGGAATGACTGGGCCACATTTGGCTTGGGGCCTGCAAGAGGCCGCTCAAGGAGTTTCCTGATGGTATCAGGATGCCTTGTTGGTCTTTTGTTGATCTGCATTCATTAGTCCAATGTCAGCTTTTGCCATACCTTCTACATATACCTAGAGACTGAGTCCTCCTATTCTTGGCATTCCCAAAGGAGATACTATTCCTAGGAATTCCTTGTCTACAATCCCTTCTCAGATGTCCTATTCTGCCACAATTAAAACATATGGCATTTTGATGTCTCTTTATTATTTTAGAAATTGCTTCTCTTACCCAAGATTGTACATTATAGTCAAATGTCTCAATATTCATTGTATGCAGGATCCATTCATCCATATTTAAAGCCCAAATATCTTTTTGCATTCTAAGTTGCTGTTTTAAAATGCCAGAGATTAATACATCTAGCATCAGGGTCTGTTATTCCTATTTGAACGTCCTTAGTTAATCTTTGTAAAAAGTCAATAAAGAATTCTCTCTGGCCCTGTTTAACCCTGGTATATGGTTCCATTTGTTTTCCTTGTTCTTAAATCCTGTCCCAAACATTTAAGACTGCTTTTTGGCCTGGGACATGATTTGTTCATCATAAAGAGCTTGAACTTCTGTGTCAGCATATGTGCCTTTACCGAGAATTTGATCTTGGGAAGTCTCAAGGCCTTTTGCTTTTCCATGTTGTTCAAAAATTTCTGCTTCTTAGCTGGGCGGTGGTGGCACACGCCTTTAATCTCAGCACTTGGGAGGCAGAGGCAGGCGGATCTCTGTGAGTTCGTGACCAGCCTTGTCTACAAGAGCTAGTTCCAGTGCAGGCTCCAAAGCCACAGAGAAACCCTGTCTCGAAAAACCAAAAAAAAAAAAAATTTGCTTCTTCTCTGAAATAAATTCTAAACATTAATTAAGGGCCATCATCCAGAACTGCTGAGACTAACTGAATCCAATCATTTGGCATTGCTTAGATGCTAGAAGATCATGTCTGGAATTAAGAAAGCCATAAGTTACAACAGCTTCCTTAATTTCGTTCAGATCATTTACTTGTATAGATATCCATCGACTTTTATGCATCTTTTTGGGCCCTTAGCACTTAATGTTTTGTCAGAGTAGATTACAGGGTGGGAAGCTAAAACCCTGTGTAAGTCATCTCTGACAGCTACTGGTGATGTTGAATCCTGTCCTTGTGCTTTCTTTCCCTGTTCATCAGTTCCAATAATTTCTTCAATCATTGCAAATCTTTTTATCATCGTCTTTTTTAAAGCCTGAATCTATTGGCCTGTATATAATTCTAGTGATTTCATTGAGATTCTAGATTCTGTTCCCCATTCTGCACATGTGATTCCAAGGTCTGAAGTTTCTCCTTTAAAGATAGCATCTCATTATTGGACATTACTTGAATAGCATGCACATTGCCATCCTAGAGAGATACTCTATCTTCTAACTTATCATATATTTTTAATGCATTTTGATTGTCAAATTTAATGTATGAATTCTTTCAGATAACTTTTTTACCCTGAGATATGAATTTAATTTTGACTGTCAAATTAATGTTTTCCTTTTTAATAGTATTAATTTTTTCAGGTAATTTGATTTTTGATGGTATTAATCCTGTCTACTAGCTGTTCATTATTAAGCTGTAAAGACTGTACCATTCCTAAAGTGCCATAGTCGTCCTTAATGATAGAATATGAAGGAAAAAACTGAGTCTGAATACCCAATAAATTGAAGTATCACCATAACCATATAAGCATCACATAATACAATTCATAGTATTAGCAAAAAAGGTACTGATAGTTTTAATATTAATGTTGACTGACATATTAATTTATTAATTATCTGTTAAGTGATCCAGTAAACTTTAATCTTTATTGTCCAGCAGATGGTGCGGTTGCAGAGTTCCAATGGCTACATGAATGAGAAGCTACATAAATTAAGACTATACATTAATTTTGGCTGTTATTCATGGTATTGCAATCCCACAGTTAAGATTCCACAGTGCTTGGAATGACAGCAATGTGACTGACACCTGTGGCGAGGATGACTACAGACAGAGAACACAAAAGAGTTCAAGATGAAAATCTATATTACTTTTGGGGAAAGTAACAACGTAGAACCAGTGCTCATCATTCAAAGACTTTTAAATATTCTTTTGGCTGCCATTCCACATTCAAAAGTTTTGTTTTGCTGATGTAGAACACAACACACTTCATTTGCAGTGTACAGCATAGTTTGGTACAACAATTTCATTCCACTAAACACATGCAGCAGGATTTAGATATACTCTTAGGGTGCTATTCTGCAAAAATAAAAAAAAAATGAGCACTTTGTTGTCCGTTTTTATTGATATCAACTTCGGCATTTTTGTTTATTCTATCACTTTCAGTTATATACCACTTAAGCCATGAACATGCTTTACAAATCCCTTGGTTAGGTAAACTTTACTTTGCATCTATTGTTAACAGGCCGTTTGCATTTTTCTAATTCTATAAATATTAGACGAAGACAATAGGAACAAATGAGAGTGTTGCTGGTCAGATGGTCAGAGAGTTCTTCCTTTGAAGGTCACCCTAATAATAGAAATTTAAGCTAACCTGCATGCTTAATGAGAACAATTAACCAGTCAATTTGCTGTACTCATATGTATGACCTTCTATGGATGAAGTTATCACCCAACTTACACATTTATTAGCTTCTGATCTTTTTATAATGCTCACTTTAGAGTGACAGTAAGTCACACACCATAGCCTAATGATGCTATTAAAATTCAAGCCACTGTCCATAAAAGAGTTTAAGTTGCTTTGCCCTTTTAAGACACATTTCTGTAGATATATCAATTGGAGGTGGAGAATTGTAAAGGTGTCTCCAGGCTCATCTCAATAGGTAATAGTTTTTCAATTCTGAAAAACTCACTGGCAACAATTCTTCCAATACCAATTAATCATTTGGATCTGAATAAAGACGAGGCATATTCATCTTTATTAGCTACCAGTTTTTGGATCTAGGGCTTTTTGAGATCTAAAAATCTGTAAGGTTCTTTTGAGCTACACATATACTGTACATTCTCAAGGAAACATATTGCAATCAGGGGGTTCAAATGAAAATTCTTTAATTAAAATTGTCATATAGAGTCCCTAAAAATTACTTCAAATACTTCTACGAGAAAATAACTATGAACTTTCTTTATGAAAGGGAATAAAGAATATTTTGTTTAAATAAAATGCCAGTGGCATTTCTAATGTCTTCACATGCCAGAACTTACGCTTTAACACAGATATCACCGAAGATCTCTGCATCTTCCCAGCACAGTTTAGATACAACTCATACCTTATTTCTTACATGAAGAACTTTATATTGATTTCCAGTTTTCATTAGGAGTAAAGTGGACAGTATTACAAAAATATAAAAGGATGTATTTATTTTAGAGATGTCTGGAAAAGTTCACATATCATTAAAATTATACTTGTTCAAATAATTCACATAGTCATAAAGATTAAACTCATGCAATCCTTGTTTAAACCTGTAAAGTACAAAGGTTATTTTCTCTTTCTAAAATGCAATTATAGTCAAGTATGATGATATATAGTCACAATCTCAGCATCAGAGAAGCAGCAGCAAAGGGATTGTGAATTCTGGACTGACTTGAGCTACACAAAAGTCCTATCGCAAAATAAAACAAGCTTGTATATCTTGAACACATGTATTACTGTAGCTCACAGAGATAGTAACTGGGTGAGACTGACAATCATTTATTCCTCTAGTAAACCTTAAAACACCTTTCCAGTGCTATGAACCCTAGGCAGTAAGACGTGCTGACTGGAGAAATAGTGGTGTGACTGTTATGAGTGTAACCAATATTAAATAAATAGAGAAATTTTTCCTGATAGAAACCTACTCCTATCACTGTTAGTGAGGCAAAGAAGCTGAAACAGGTCACAGATCCTAGGTGAAACGTTACACCTCTTCTGCTAGAAGAAAAATGTAACTCCTTGTACCATATTACCATAACCACATAACAGTGCATCACGAGAACTTCTTCAGAGAAGGTTCTTCTTGTAGGATATGGTAGCTAACGTGGAGATGCAGTCTTTGACGATGCACAGACCATGAGAGACCTGTATGTTCAGCTCTAAATGGGATGTTTTATCAAACCACTTACCAAGTCTCAGAAATCTAGTCAAGCCTTAACATGGTTGAGCAGGTGTCCTTGTGGTATAATTGACCATCCTTTGGGTATATGCCCTATAGTGTATAAAGTACATTTTGACCATATTAATTCCATCCCACTATTTCTCTGCCTTCTTCAATTTACTAATCTGTCAATTTTGTGTTCTTGTTTGATAGGTTTATATGTGTAACACAAAATGGACTTAGCAATTTTTAACTTTTTTTTCTTTTCTTCAATTTTTTGTGTATTGTAGAGAGGTTACAAGTGGTAGAACTGGGAAGACTCAAAAGTGAGTATGATCTGGGTGCCTTTTGTTAAACTACAAAATAATAATAAAATATTATATTGGAAGAAAGCACACACACGTGAGGCATATGTATAAAAACAAAATGTTCAGTTTGCATTTTCCAACTGATGCTGAACATGGGGCCTGCCTGGAGCATAGCTGCTATATCCAATGTCATTTCCTTGTTGAAAACTAACAATGCAAATAGGCTCTGTACCTAAAGCTTTGGCTGACACTTGGGAATATATTCCTCACACTTAATTGTCTTGTTCAGTTTTAATACAAGGAGAGGAGCCCGGTAGTACTGCAACTTTGTATGCCATGTTTTGTTGATACACATTACAGACATGCGCCTTTATGAACAGAAACAGAGGAGTAGTGGATTGAAGGGGAAGCAGGGGAAAGGTGAGGGAAGAGAATGGGAGGGAAGGAGGGAGAGAAAAATAAGGTCATCATGTAAAATATTTAAATATATAGATGACAGATGAAAGATAGATACTTCGATAGACAGACAGATAGACAGATAGATAGATAGATAAATGATAGATTATATATATAGAGAGAGACAGACAGATAGATAGATAGATAAATAAAAGATGATATATATAGACAGACAGATAGATAAATACACAGCTGAGAGTGAGAGAAGGCAGACATAAAGAAAGAGAGAGAAAAAAAAACATGATTTCATTTGGAGATTTGGGCTTGATTATATTGCTGAGATTAATAAAATGTTGCTGTTCAAAAATATATTTTATGAAATTCTCAATTAATAAATCAGAAAATAAAACAACCAAAATCCAGAACCAAATAAGTATAATGAATAAATCAAAACTAAAATGTTGTCACAGGGAAATGAAAAACTATATTCCTATATTATAACATTTTGTATATGTGAATCTTCTCAATGACCAAATATGCATCACTTGTCTCCTATATTTATGTTGTAAATATTTAACATAAAAGGTACTAAAAGCCATAATACTAGTTAACAAAAGTAACTGGAACATTGTATATCAATTTACAATGATACAGACTAATTATGGAATATTTACTGCTAACATATGTAAACCCAGGGTTATCTTCTGTTATATATTCAAGTAGTCAGTGGATATGTGTGTAAGTCTCTTTCTGTCCCTTTCTCTGTGTCTTTCACTGTTTATGACTCCACTTCCATCTCTATTGTATACAAACATATACAAAATACACACATATATTGGCAATCCCATCTTGTCCCACTCAACTATACTACAGTTTTTTTTATCATTCTTCTTCCTCAGCTTGATACAAATTATTGCTTTATATACTATTTCTTGTGTGTCTGACTTACTATATGTATTCCACCTCATGATAAAGCAATACATCCTCACCTCTTGGAGCACAGATACCATTCAGATTTAGGTTCATAAGCATTTGTTGGAGGGGTGAGATCAAATGTGTTTATCGTATATTTTTCAGCTCTTGGGATCAGACACAGTATAATTGCGCACTTGGTAAAAGAGTGAAAAAGCCAGGCATGCAGAATGTACATTGAATAGTAAAACAGAATCAGGTGCTCCTTGGACCAGGGAGGGGCACGAATGGTCCATATACATAAGTACAAAGACTAGGAACAAACTGTATTTCTGTAGATCATGAATATGTGCATCATCCATTAGATTCAGGGAGTTGATTGACATAGGTACATAGTGAAGAAAGAAGATCAGAAATAGCCATTCGGTCATGATCATGCTGAATTTACCAAACACAGTCATCGAGCCTTTTCTGGTTTGAATTCTAATCCATTAGACATCCAAGACATTTACTCCAGTATTTAGTCGCTTGTCTTTCATTTCATCTTTAATTTTGATGTTCAATATCTTTGACAAAATCAAATATATTCATTTTATATGACAGAAAATTTTGGGGGCATGTATTTCAGACTTCCTAATATTCATCCTCATGGACTTTAAAATTATTTTACTTTGATTGTTTCAAAAGCCCATTGCAGTAATCTTTTGTGAATACTGTAAGATAAATATCAAAATTGAATCTGTTTATATCTTGGGGCCAACTTATTATTGTAAGACTATTTACTTAAGAGCCCATGACTTTCCCAGGCACTTTCATTGCCAGATGTATCTACAATAAGCTAAAGGTCTGTGTGTAGAATACTGCTTGGAAGATAATTTTCTTTTCATTGTTCTAATACTTGAACAAGGAAAATACAATATTAATTAATGATGTTATATGCATAGTATCATATATCAACATATCTTAGAAATATATATATTTTCAAAAACATCTTTGGAAAAACCAAAGACAAATACCCACAGTATTTTTTTGTCTCTTGCTCAAGCCTTGCCTTTTTGTCTTTACTGAATTAGTCTGAGCTTGTCAAGTTTCTGGAAATCTCTTTTGAGAATTTGATCGCATCTTTGGAAATATGTAAGTTCTGCCTTCAAAAACACACTTTGCTGTCTATTGACAGCTCTGTTGTTCTTTTTATATCCAGGTACAAGTGAAAGTTGGAGACAATATTAAAAGAAGAAAGTCTTGGTAATTTAAATCATATTTTTTTTCACTAGAACATGCATGGCTTGCACAGGTTCCTTTAATTATGAGTAAATTATTCTCTTTCTTCTTACACAAGTTTTTGTTATATCATGTATACATTCTTTTAATCACCAGCACACATACACACATGCACACATTTGCTTATACATACACAAAATACCAACACACATTTGGAAACATATGTGTGTTCACACATAGGCGCGCACGCGCGCACACACACACACACACACACACACACACGCACACAAGTGCCTTTCTCTGATTCAACGAAATTTTTGACTATGATACGGAACAATGATATTAAGAACTTTAATGAAAAGAAAACAAAACAAAAGTCTAGACCAAAAGACAGACATTCACTCCATATGTTAGGGGAAAAAAAGCTAATATTTTAAAGATGTCAGTTCTTTTTGAACTGCTGGTTAGAATTAATGCAACTATAACTAAAATATAAATGTTGTTTGAGTATGAATACATAGTACATAATTCAAAGCATATTCCACATTGTGTAGAAAATTATAAAGAACCAAATCTATCATGTAAAGTATATTATAAAGCTGTAGCAGATATGATTGTGTATTTAATCTTTAAGTGTAACATAAGTAGTTCTTTATATTGGAGGAGGGAAAAAGGCAAAAATTAGTTAATTTCTTGTTTCTGTCTGTCCCTCCTTAATGTGAAAAAAAAGAACATTTATACAGAAAGGAAGTTCTAGTCTGTATGTTGATCTCAGCCTGGGAAGATAGTTTAATGATGAGGTACATGCTAAAGAAACAGAAGTAGAGTTCAAGTTGCTGGGACTATATAAATGTTTGATTGGCATAAGAGCCTGCCTGTAATGTCACTACTCAGGACGTGGAGAAATGGACTCCCTAGACGTAGCTGGAAAGCTAGACTAGAACAATCAGTAAGCTCTTAGTTCACTGAAAAAGATGCAGTATGTTAAGAATGATGCCAAATCCAACCCAAACTATGCACATGCATGTAGACACATATACATTTTACAGAAGCCGACCATAAACTTGAGGACACACATCTATATGACCAGTACACAATTATACACAAGCAAAAAATCCACAAGTCTATATCAGTGGTCCTTTGTTTAGTACTCATAAAGATCAAGATGGAATGTGAAACTTGTTATTTTTATAATTTACATTACATATGCATAGTTTTAGAAAAGAATGTTATACTTTTGAAATATTTTTAATTTTGAGTCTTTTAGATTTTTCAAATGCCTTTTCCTTTAAATATATCTGCATGTAGAAAACAGACAATAAGATATAACTTTAAAGCAAAAGAAGGAAACACATGCCTAAAACACAATTATTTATCCTTTTTTGTTTTGTTTTGTGTTTTTTTTTTTTTTTTTGAGATACAGTTTCTCTTTGTTTCCCTGGCTCTCCTGGAACTCACTCACTCTGTAGATCAGGCTAGACTCAAACTCAGAGATTTGTGTGTCTCTTCCTCCATAGGGCTCCAATCAGTGTGGTGCACTACCACTGTCTGGCTTATCTATATTAACTACAAAGAAACGTTTGACAATTGAACAATAAATTAAAGAAACACAGCGCATAATTATGATACAGAGTATGAAGTTGCAGGAAACTAATTCTAAAGAGGAATAATAAAGGAAGGAAGGATGTAAATATGGTAAACATACTTGATATTTTAAAAATGTTGAATACATTTTAAAAAATAAAAAAATAAGAAATTTTGGTAAGACAGATTTTTTGCTTAATACAGTATCACAATTACATTCAATATCACTGTACCTGTGTAAATAAGGATACATTAGAGATGACAGAATGTCCATTTTTAGTCTTGGTAGACATATCCAAAAAGTTCTCTTCAGGGAGTTTTCTTTCCTAAAAATTATGAACGGCTACTTTGCATCATCTGAAAATACTGAGTTATTTATATTTCTATATGGTTTAATGATGAAATAGACTGTTTTCAAATTGATTCATTCATTAATTGTCAGAGCAGCAAAATATATTTATATTTGCTTGCATATTCAATGATTCCTATGTTAACGATCACACCTATAATTTAACAAATTTTGAAGAGGATGCCAATTATAATTTTGAAAACTGTTTATGTGACATAAATAATTGTTTTACATATTAGAACTACAGAATATTTAGAAACAGGAATATCTTCCCTGTATATATACTTGACTTCAGGTTTAATGTCACCTAAAAGTAAGAACTAGGTTCTGCAATGTCCACCTTAAAATGTAAACAAGTAAGATAACTTTATTTATGGGAGTCAGAGGGATGGCTTAGCAGTTAATTGCACTTACTGTTCTTCCAAGAGCCTACATTTTTTTCATAATACATGACTGTGTTCAACCACCATTTGAACCTCCAGTTCCAAGAGAACCATGACAACTTCTGGCCTCCAAATGCTCCTGAGTGTATACACAGACAAACCCATGCAGAACCTGTGCAGAAACTTATGCAGACAAATTCAAATACACATGGTTAAATAAATAAATCACAGAATACTATGTTTGTCTCCGTTTTTAATGGTTTTCTTTAAATATGCTCATTTTTCTTTTTGCTCTTGAATATTCATAATCATTTATATATTTTAAGATGTGCTTTTTGCCATGACAATTGCTCCTTAATAAAGATCATGAGAGCAACTCAACAGCAAGTGAACACATGATTTTTTCATAAAACAATAGTTGTTAATTCTATATTTTTAAAATTAGATCTCATAACCTACAAATAATATTCCTTTCCTGTTATTGTAGATTTTTAAAAATATACTGATGTTCTCAGTAATGTAATATATCCAGGTGCCACAGAATGTTTTGTACAGTGAGAAACTCCTATTAACATAGTGATCACATAGGATTATCATACCTTGTGGCATTATTGTTGTGTTAGTGCTTGTGTATTTATTCCAAGTTTGTGAAGTACACAACTCTTATTAGAACTGATGCAATTTATGCATGAAAATTAAATACAGAGAAACATGACATTGTTACTTTGTGAAGTAACACTGCATGTATTTATATTTGGAGTAACTTTTTCCACAACATTTGAAGTGTTGCATTGCAGACATCAAGCAATTCCCTCATAATGTGTGACCTCCCCTTCCACATTTTTCTTAATCTCACATCTTGATCATTTCCTGTGCAAATCATATCTCTTTCCAGAAATCAAAAGTGCCTAGTGATTCCTATTTAGCAGAGTGGTGTTATACAACAAGATTGGCCTAGTTCCTATTCATTTTTCAAGGTCTACTGCAAATATTATTTCTTTCCAGAAGTTTTTCCAAAAGCTACCATTACCTCACAAAAAGTACTATTAGTAAAAACCTTCTTTTGTGCTAGACACATGATAGACTATTCAAACCTCTAAAGAGAATAGAGTGACATATGGAAGAACTCATGTACATGCTATGAAATTTCTATGTAAAAGTTTCTTTTGTGTGCACTAGAAGGGTTTCATCATAGGGTGTAAATTCACTAATACACTGGCAAGGTTAGCAAGTGGTATACTGTCAATTTGAAGTCTTGGCATGAGCAGCCGTTAGACATCATTGAACTCTAAAACAATCTCACAATCAAAAAGAAAAAAAATGAGTAAACCTGCAGATAATAAAAAGTGTTTGATTAGAAGTAATAGTAAAAAAAAAAAAAGAAAAGAAGTATTATGGCAGCGTAGGAAAGGGGAAAGACAACATGCAAAACTGTTGTTATCTTTGAAATGACAGCTGTGGAGTTGGATCCACAACACGGGTATGAAAGCCATCTCTGTGTCAAATATTTCCCGGTGGAAAGAAAAACACTGAAAATTACATGAAAAGCTGTTTTGCTAAAGAAAATTTTAAAAAAAAACCTAAAATATGTCATATTTTTTAAATTTCATTCAGTCATTTCTAAGCAAATAATATAGAAAATTAGTTAAATAAATGTAAATACATAATTTAAGCATCTGAATATTTCTAGTTTTATACTTAATATAAAGTTCACTACAAT